>QLIY01000430.1:3610-24468 GCA_003260075.1 Phallusia mammillata | reverse complement strand
ACTTCGTTATCAAATCTCTAGGGATGTTAGGATAAAGTCCGACAACATCTGCAGCCGCAATAAATAGTTCCGGTGTTTCTTGATGCAACTGACTAGTTTCCAACTGCCACGCAACCAATGCTTTAAGATAGTCTTGAGTGTCCTTGCAGTATTCATTGACACCTTTAGTACAGTAATCTATGCAAATTGGCTTAAGCAAAGATTCTAAAAACATTGTACAGCGAGAGAGGTAGGTGTTCCCTGCTGCTTGTACTAGTCTGACCGGGATCTCTAAAGCTGTCACTTCCTTTAGGACATCCTTTTGCAGTTTGTGAGTTTTAAACAGCGGATATACATATGCTGGGTTGGTATTGGCGAAGTGCTTTGCAGTGGGGCCCGGAACCTTGTGGAACCGACTACTCGACTGTTTGACGCCAACCGTACTAAAAAGCATTACAGAACAGTGTTTAAGTGTTTCGAAAACTTGGATGAAACGGTTCGCGTCACCAACTTGTCGATCCCGCAAACCAAGGATAGCTTGGGGTACAGCTTTCCCACAGGCCTTGAAGCTAACAGCTAAGAAAAGGGACTTACAACTTTCTGCGACTGTAGTTTATAAAAGAGCAAGTACCCTGGGGAACCTTCTGACTAATTACAGAAGCTTGGCCCATGCGTCAAAACAGCCCGCCGGCCAGTCGCGCCCTTGCGAAAAGTGTGCTTTGTGTGGCAATCATGGTAGTCATAAGAGCATGGTTTATAAACAGCGCAAGTTCACAACACACGGACAAGTTTTAGAATTGAAGCAAGACCTGGACTGCAAGTGCTACGGCATATATGCGGCTATGTTGCCTGCCAAGGAATTTCATGCAAACTATGTTGAAATAGCAAAAGTGCTGGAACTTGTTTCACTCAATAACTAAGATTTAAAATGTAGTTTACAAAATGTTTTGAGTAATTTAACTCACCTATATCTTATAAAATTAAGTATGATCAGCTTTTCCTGACATTGCCAACAGAAACAAAACTTGATTTTAGGGTGCTGAATCTTGCTCTTAGATAATTCATGGCGTACAGGCTGCACAACTTATTATTCAGTTCTGTTAATATTTGTATGCATACATCTACTGCAATGCCTATCAAATCACTATACTGAATGCCAGCAATATACATCCGTTGGCAAAAGTACTTCTCAGTTCCAAATTAAGCTCTGATATAATGTTTTAACTCGACTTTCGAATATAAAAGCGCTGTTCGGCATTTTCAAGCTTGCAATACATGTAAACGGTTCACAACAAAAACATGGCCTAAACTAAGTTCAAACCACCTGAATGAGATGGCCTAAAAAAATTCCAAGCAATTTTGCTGCGTCACGTTTTTCACTTCCAAATATCACATGACCCAAATCCGGAAGGAAGTAGCCATCTTGTTAGATTCATGTCTAAAATACTCAAAAAAGCACGCAAACCACTTATTTTGCCACTTAGTAATGATTTATTTTAACACTAACTTAATAACGTATATCCAGTACACCTACACTAATGCACATTACAGTCAATCTACGCATATTTATAGGTTATTACACACCGGAAATACATGCGTCCTATTAATCTACAAATCATATCTGCAAAAATCGCTATACAAATGCCTAAAACAAAAATTCTTATCATTTTTCCACTCTCTCCCCATTGCCTGCAATGCATTTTTGGGGGTTATTTTTCAGCCGCCATTACGCTTCAATTTGCTTCAACCGTGACGGCCAGTAGCGCAATCCAGTGTTTATAGAGATCAGTGGATGTGTAGTTCCCATGTAAACTTTAAAAACTACTTTGCACAACCGTTTTTTAAGCCATATTGCTTAGTTACAGTACAAACAAATCACCGAAAGCAGCAATACCACACCTTACTCTGCCACGTTATATACACACAAAAAATGCATCAGCTTCTACGAAACAAATAATGTTAAAATAAAAGTGTAAAGCGTCCACCCACTTGTTCTTAGCTTACACACTGAACGCTGCATTGTTTTGTATTGATTTAAAAAATTTGACCAACTCATCAACCGAACATTGGACATTTGTTTTATCCATTTTAGCCAGTTTACGTTTTGTAAATGCCCTGTAGAATTAAGCATCTCATGATCTCCCCAATATTACATACACCTTCACTCACCATTTCATCAATTTTTGTAATGAATTGTGAAGTAATTAACTACATAAACGTAATAATGTTTAAACAATTAAACGTGAAAACTACAACTGAGGAAGGCAACAAGGAAAACGAGACTTTAAGCGTAACTAATGCTGTAATTAAACAATGCAAGAATGCAAATAACGCTTAGGCAAAGAGTGAGCAGAATACAATGCGAAGCCCACGAGCGTAAATTGCTCAGTAGCTCGCTGCGATTCGCTTGTCAACCACTTGAAGATATCCTGCAGACTAAAGCAAATAGAAATATTTCTTTAATTCACTAGACGACATTTTTTAACTTTTTCATTATTTTTTTCAAACAAATAATTGAGTTTACCTAATTTGATTATGCTGATCCCGAATTTGCAGTCAGAATTCACCTACACATCACACATTTTTGCAAAAATTGAATGAAAAGTTAACTCAAAAATGGTTGTATTAAGTGCGCTTGTGCCCTATTACAGGTCAAGAGCTCCGTACGTGAAACGAAACACAGCCTACAAGGCGCTTAAATTACTCAATTGGATATAAGATTTTGTCAGCTTAAACCTTAACCCTCTAAACCCAGGCTCTAGACCCTAATACCATATAATTATGTTCATTAACTTAATAAATTTTTGATTCAAACAACTTTTCTTTCTTATTGGACAAAGAGGTACCAGTCACTGGGAATATACATAGTACACAATTTCTCTATAAGACCTTGAACATCCACACAATAGACTAAAAAGGGTTCGGAGGCAAACAAGCGTATGTATTCACTTTGACGATGCTTATACCAAGCAAAAGCTTATACAATCAAAAATAACCATGACCCAACAGCAAGGAATACTTCATAGAACCGCTTGTTATTATTAGTAAAATGCAAAATTGTAAATCACAAATTATAAAAAAGCGACCTTATATTCGTAATCAGCATGAGCAAATTATATTAGAAGTCACCATTTTCGCCAGAAAATAAAAATCATGTCGGCCAGTGAACAATTAACACAACCAATACAATATCCAACAAATTGGAAGCTATTTTTTATAATTATTTGTGTTTGGCAAACATACTTCTCCAATCGCATGACCTCGGTGATCGTCACTGCTGTGAAAGGCAATCCTACAGGCAAATTCCTTCTACAGAGATTATTTTGCATCACTTTTTTTCAAAAAGCCTTTTTTGGGGGGGTATTCTGATCTGGCATCTTCCTGATATTAAACAAAGCCATATTTTGTCTTACTGATAAAGCATTAATATATTCACACCAAATTGGGGAAACCTCAGCCCTTCCTGTACAATTATTTTTGCTTTGTAATTTTTTACCTTGAATACACACTTATAAATGACAACACAGCTATTTTAAGTCTTTGCTTGTAGTTATGGTCACGAGACACCATCTTGCCTGATGGCACTCCAGCCACACACTTTCTACAATAACGTATAGGACTAAACCTTTGCCCCAGTGTACATCACCTTTTAAGATATATGTGCATAAAATTAAAACATTACCACTTTTTGACAAACACAACAATAAACATATCGTGGAACTTTCTATTGTTTTTGTCCGTATTTTTTTCTGTCTAAAGCTGGTTTGTTATACGCGTTTGGTCGAGAAACAGTGCCTCATTTTTTTAAATCAGACGTTAGTTATTAATCCATGTTAGATGTTAGCTATTGATCTAAAGCTGATCCTCCTGAAGGTTGACCCCAAATAACCCAGCGGTTCACCCACAGGCCCCTGACCATAGTACATGATCTCGGAGTTTCATGCTTCGTTGGTCGGGGCAATGTAAGATATGCTAAATAATTTTCTAACTTTTTATTGGATTCACCCACTTTGCACCCCTTTAACCCTGAAATAGGTTTTAGTTTTACCAGGCCGTTATTCAAACGGAAACCATTTATCTTTTGGGGGGCTCAAACTGAACACACGCAGTTTTAATTGCATCCGATTATATTCTGCTACAGCAACGAAATTTTTTTTTGACAAAGCATATTTCTGAAACAATAAAGCATGTACTGTAAAACCGAGTTTTAATTTGTTGTTTTGAGGACAAATGATAAAAAAATTAATTGTTTTTGTGTCAAAGGAATAATACATTGTTGAGTATTTGAGAAATTTATCTACAGACCAATTTGTTTAGACTTTCGATCTTGGGCAAATATGGCCCATATGAGATAACCGGCTCCGATAATTACAGCAACCAGAAGAACAAACATCACAAGATGGAAGACATTGTCAGCTGCTTCATTGGTTTTATCTCTGTCTCCTGAAGTGTCTGCAATAAAAAATAAAAACATTATAAAATACATATGTGTGCAAGAGCATATAAATTGTTACTACAACCAGACTTCGAACCTTCATGCTGACCAACAAAACTCTTACACATGTAAATACATCGCAATACGACCAATCTCAATGGCGAACCGATCTGGTTCTTTTTCTTAATAAACTGATTTGATTCAGTGCGACAAGACATGGAGCAAAATTAGCCGATGGTGGGGTTCAAACCCACCAAACAATGTTTACTTGATTAATATTTTACATTTTGTATTTTGGAAGTAAATTCAGTTTCTATATTCTCGTTATAGGATAGTCGAGTATGTTTCTTGCGGTAAGAACTACGTAAGAAAGCGAAACACAATAGAGGACAAGCCAAACAAGTTAACGTTTAATTTCGTTTGAAGTGTTTGGGCGACAGACGTATTCGAAAAATTGTGGTCCCGGTCTAGGTCACATGTCCCGATTGGTTTGACTTGATCAATATAATAATTTGCTTCGTTAAAACAGAACTGCAGTATTAGTCATTGAAATAAGTTAATACGTACGAAAATTTACATTTACTTATTGCCATGTTACCTTGCAACAAATACTTGGTGTTTTGAAAGATGTGAACTGGCCCCGCAGAAAGTCGTTGGTTGCGTCCATTGTTGTCAACAGATCGTCGTCCTACACCTCCACATGTCTGCGAACAGGCTAATATTAATGCTTACCTATTAGTGTTATGTTTATGGTCAAGAACTTAAGTAGAATCTAAATAAACTTTGGTAAAGAGTTACACTCTCGCCTTTTTTTCCTGAACAAAAAACTTGAGCAGCATTGCACAAACCCAGTGAAATCTCATTGATTGAACTAAATTTAAGTTAACAACTAATTGAATGTTAAAAAGTTCTTTTCAAAGATCCACACTACTTGCAGTAAGGCAAGCAGCTCGAAGACATACCCGTTATGAGCATAACGCATCCGGTTATTGCCAATCCGCCCGAACACAATAAGAGAAACAAACAAACTCAACTTACCTGTCCAGGGCATTGTCCAGTTGAATTTTGACAGACGGTCACGTCGCAGTGGATGTAGATAAATTGTTCTGCATCGGTAAAGTTTGTCCACAAAAAGCTCATCAGCTTGAACGTTGCAACGTTGGATTCGTAATTTCGGATCAACATCTTTGCATCAGCTGTCTCGCTTCCACTGGGTGGCGCAACGCATCTAATAATTATATTCACATAAATTTATGCAAAGTGATATAATATGTGCCGTTTAATTTCGGAAAACCAAGTACCCACACTACAAACTGAATAGAAGTAAAGCTTACCCGCTTATAATAACCGGGTAGCTCGGCAAACTACTGGAGTTTTCAACGCGTGTCGCCCAACATTCTTCAAGCTGTATGCAAAATTGTACTAAAATCAAATGTACAATCTAAGTAGCACCCAAATGATGCTTATATTGTTAGCATTGTATGAAACACGAACTATAATTTATTAACCTTTGTTACCTCAATGTATTTGCTTTTACCTGTATAATGAAGTCGTCGTTGCTTGCAGAAACGTCATTGAGTTTAACTGCACCAAATATGTAGTTGGGCACAGCGACTTCCCCTGCCAAGCTCTCATTAAAATGTCCGTTTGTAAAAAGATTTAGAGCAACATCAAAATGTCCTGTATTCTTAGCCGAAATTTCAATGGATCTGCACATTGTTTGTTTTAAAAATAAAATAAAAATAAGACTGATCTATAAAGATATTTTAAAACTGCAATTTAGTTTTCGTGTTTTTATTGGCTACTTTATCGAGTTGTTGGGATGGTAGTGATAATAAAACTAACACTCCACACAAAAACAATTACAAATGTGACAAAAATATTGGATTCGTGTGACATGTGACCAAGTGGTCTCCTTACCCGGCGTGGTTGGATGTTGGATGACGAAAGAAGTAGTTTCGAGTCAAATTAACAAGTCACATTTAGCTTGTTTTGAACTTCGCGTTGAATCACGGCAGTGGACGGAGCTAGGAATCTCCAGATCAGGAAAGACACTGACACCACATCGTTCTCATTCTGTTAATACAAAAACGTACGTAATTAATTTTTATACGAACGCAATAAAGTTACAAAACAAATCCATGGTCATACTTTATTTTATTTGGCGAGATAAATATAAACACATTTGGTCTTTTCTAATTTCCTTTTTTATTGTAGAAAAGTAACCGATAATTTGTCTAAGTCCAGGGGTGCACAAACTTTTCGCTACGATAGCCGCATCGCAGAACCTTATTTCACCAGCGGTCGTCAATTATCTGCTTGTTTTTGTTTTAAAATACTGATGTGAGTCAATAGGTTTGTCCCACATATATACACCATATAATGGCGTCCAAAAAGCTCAGATTAATTTTTAACTTGTAGCGCAGATCGAGCTGAACAGTCTGACGACCAGTCTTAGCTCCTTATGGTGTCGTAATCTATATTGAGACACAAGTGGTGCCTTTTTGCATTGTTTTGTTTTCACACAATAGGTGTATAAAAGTAGGTAATACTCTTAACAGTCTTACAAAATCTGTTTGGAGCTGTTTAAAAGTCAAAATATTTATCATATTTATCACAAGTATTATTTACGTCACGACCGCCAGTAGGTATATTTTACTAAATATATTTACGGCCACACAAACTCAACCATGTAGCCGCATGCGGCCTACTGGGCCAAGCTTCTGTAATTAGTCAGGAGGTTCCCCAGGGTACTTGCTCTTTTATAAACTACAGTCNGCCTACGGCCGCTGGTTGGGCACCCCTGGTCGAAGCGTTGTCAATCTTTTCACACACCGTTAATACATAAAATAGCTTGTTACCTTGTAGTCACCTTCACACAAATGTCCAATGTCGAACACATACACCGGGTCTGGCCCCGTCACCTTGCATTTGGCATTGAGCTGAGAAAGGGGAGTTTCCCTGTCCAATGCGATGTAAAGTGTGTCACCAAGTTCGTAGTCTAATGTGTTTTGTTCAACAAGTGTTAATCTGCAAATATTAGACAGTAGAGTTTTTGTAGAGCAACCTAAAAACACTTTTAATGCAGCATATTAAAATAGAGTGCCCACTACATTAAGAACACGTTTTAGCAGTTAATCTAATGTTTGTTTGGGTTGCGTTAAATTTTTGTTGATGTTGTTTACTCGCTGGTGAAATAACACATATAACGGCATAATTGCACTACAAAATGACCAAGCCGGAAATAGCTTGGCGAGGGTAAAACGTTAGTTGACGCAGAACGGAGACTGTGACGGGTTTTATATATCGGTGACATTTCAATAGATTTATGCGGTTTTATCCATGTGCAACGAAACTGGATTTCGAAATATTTGGTTCTGGCATTTCAACTTTTTATCCACATTTTACTTCATTATACCTTCATAATCGTGCCTATATTTATTTGTACAAAAAAATTGTGCAATGTCTAAAAAACGCTATGGCAAAAAAACAAATTTCGAAAATCACCTAAACATTATGGATTTTTTTAGGGTTTATTTAATGTTACCATCACCCCCTCCCGAAAAAACTTACGGAATGGTCAAACCTTCGGTCTGGCATACACTCGTTGATTGTTCCGTTCCTACAAAAACACTACATAACTTTTAGTCTGCTTACACTTTCAAATCAAAAAACAAGGAATTTGTTGCAATGGATGGTCGTTACCTACCAAAAAAAACGATAAGTTTTATTTCCCCTTTTCTACAACATAAAACATTACAGCTTTATGCCTGAAGTAATGAAACGACAAATCACCAAAAAGTGTATATAAATTAAAAATAATCTCAATTACCTAGAGGGTAAATCGTTTTAAATCATTTCCATCGGTATTAACTTTTGAAACTGTACCTAGCATTTTCATTGTAAGATTTGTGTTTTTGTCTTTTTTGAAAAATGCGTTTTGAAACAAATTGCACAAACCTGATCGAAAGTTGACCGTCGCATTAAATCCCTGCTTAGCACGAAAATGATCGCTGGCAAAAATAAGAGTAAGATTTGTTGCGGTAACTGTGTGATTCAAACCCCCATCATAATCACCCCCCCCCCGTCAATCTTTCTACATTTCCTTGATCGTCTTTGAACTGAAAATAATGTTAAACTAGTGAACCATTGTAAAATTCTGGAACAAATCGGGGGCGCATAAAACGTGACAGGGCAGACAAAACTATGAGGCCGTAATACACATCTGGGGTCGGTTAATTGAATAAAACTTTTTGTCAGAACTTTGGTTTCAAAAACCACTCTGATGTGTTTCGTGGGTCTGGATAGATTTGTTAGCAGCATAGTTACCATTAATTACAAATACTAAATAAACAGACAACATACAATGTGCAATGTATGTGGTGTCGCAATAGACAGTCAGACTAAAAACAAAAACTTCTGTTGGTGAAATGGAAATCTGTAATGCGAGAGTCTATGGAAAAAAGTTGTGCACTCCTGGTTTCAATAAAAGTTTTATGTTAAGCCAGTAAACGACTTTTGTTGTTAAAAAAACAAGCTTGATTAGGATCTGACTGCAAAACCTTCCCATTTTATATTGTTAAATGTAATCTCGGGTCAAAATCGGACTTGAAAATGTGAACCCAGATCAAACTTAGACTTGACTAGATTTGGTTCGGTCTGTTTTGGTTCTGATTTGGATTTAAAAACAAATAACCACTCACTTACGTATAAAAGGTCAAAGTTATTCTCAATGGAAAAAGTGGAAAACTGAAACACCAGGGAAGTGCTTCTTTCCAATTGAAATCTCCAGACACAACCGAGAAAAATTGAATAGTTACTCGGAAAGTTCGGAGACATTAAGTTATAAACCGGGCCGGTAGCGTCTTCACCGCACAATGAAGCTAAAATAAATACAAAACATCAATGTCTAACTCCATATTTGGTTAAACTGTTACACTAAAAACATAAGATTGTTTTAGCCTGGCTGCGCGAACCTCTACCCTTAATGTTTTGTCACCAGTTTCACTGATGGGACTAAACAGAACGAAACGTTATGCCTGTAGCTTGCTTATCACAAAAGAACACACTATAAACTTCTTCTCCTGACTCCGAAATGACTTCTTATATTTGCACAGAACTGAACCTTTGTGGAAAACCTGTTAAATCCGACTTACCGGCGTGCAGAACAATTTTTGGAGTTCCAGTTGTAAGGTTTGTGACACAAGGTATATAAGCAGACGAGCTTTCAACGAAAACCGGCCAAGATAAGCCTCCACCTTCCAACGTTCCAGCCAATGTACCCTGATCGTCTGATCCCTCATAATTCTACATAAATTAACTAGCGGCTTGCAATACGATGCAGAAAGCCCGACGGGACTCATTGTGTGCACAACGTCCGCTCCAGTGGTTAAAAAGAAAAACACCAACAAAACCGTACGTACCGAATTTAAAGGCTATACTCGTGAGACTTTACCTTACAAAAGTTGTCTGCAGCAAGCTCTCCTCTTCGAAAATACGCAATCAGTCTTGTGGCACCCGTGTTGTCGATAAAACGTCGAGTCCATGTGGTACATTGAGGTAAAATGTTTGCAGAAAAGTGACTTTTGGTTACATCCCTTTCGTGACACAGGCCGTCCGACACTTAACGTAAAATTCACCATTAGAAAAAATACATTTTAAAAATCGAAAATCCCTGAACAATCCTGACACCAATAACATTTTGCTGTGATTTACCAAATGAAAAATAAATTCTGTAACAAGTTTACTGAGCTCTTCTGGCATATGTATTTTGATATCGACGTTTCGACATCCTATACAGGTCATCTTCATCAAGGTAAATAACACCGAATGCAACTAGTACAGTGCACGACAACAAAGGATAAAAAATGTGACGTGATTGCGTTCCATCATTTTTCCTTTTTTATCAGGCACTGTACTAGTCGCATTCGGTGTTATTTACGCTGAAGAAGACGACCTGCATAGGACGTCGAAACGTCGGAAAGAATTTATTTGGTAAATTACAGCAAAATGTCATCCAAGTCTATGAAGTTTGTAAGTTTAATATGCAGCCATTAAAACAAGGCAGTTTCGAACGACTATGCTGTATTGCTTTTGATATGTGCTACCTACCCCAATGCAATAAACTCATTATTGACATTTTGATGGTTTTGTTGGACAAAAGACAACTGCTTTATATCATTAACTATACCTGTTAATATACAATACAAACAAATGATTAAAAACACTGATTTAATACTACTAATACAACTTACAACTACATGTATTTGCACATAAACAAGTACATAAGCATATTCTTGCCTGTCTATCTAACATTTTTTATTTGAACTCGTTTAGTCAAGTTTGGCAACAACTTTGTCTAAATGATTTTAGCAATACCTGTATTATAAAGCTAATCTCCACAGCAACACTTCATGTGCGCCATGCAGGTATCCTTTTTTGCATTATAAAACACTGGTGGCCTAATTAGGCTTACAGCGAAAACACCGCAAGCCCCGTAACACATTGCAGGTGATTCAAACCGGATCAATACAGTTGCGCCGCTTTTCCTGTACCGATGCCGCTACATCTAACTGTGTTAAACGCGTATTACGTAACTCACGTGAATCGTCAGCGTTCTTTTTAAAAAACTGTGTTAAGAGTAAGACTCTAAACATCTATATGTACTAAAACGCATACCAGAAGTTAACCAATGTGATTCGCATAATATATTTTCAGGTTTACAGCTATATTTGTGTCTTAGTAAGTTTTTCAATGTATGTTACGCCCCATTCGATGCTTTATCACACACACAACTTGATATATCTCAAACAACTTTAAATTTATTTCTAATCATTAATTGGTTCCGCAATAAGAAAGTCTCCCGAAAATTTACAGATGCATTCAATCGCAAATAATTGGCTTCGTGGGTCGAAACCAGTTGGAAAACTCCTCTGATGTCACCTGCAGACAGTGTACAATGATTGTTTTTACGCCTGGCTAGTTTTTTAGAGTCAAGTGTTGTGAAAGCTTTGTGTAAATCGTTTCGGCGATTCCAGTATCATAATGCTACCTCTCAGCTAAAATGCTTTGTATATGCATCAGGGTTTTCTCATATACATTAGAACGAACCGCGGCCTACTTAGAGACAGACTTGGAGAACTAGATAATCCTAGTTGCCTAATTAGGCAAATTAAAATGGCGCTAATTCTAATCTAATTTAGAAATATCGAGCAAGCTCTAATTCTAATGTAATTCACAGTTTTAACCAAAGACGCTAGTTTGTCCAACATCATTTTTAGGCATGTGATACGAGCATGTGTTCCGTATCCAAAGCGCACAAAACCACGTAACTAACAAGACAAAACTTCATCACTAAAACATGTTTTTCAGTAAAATTTAGCAATGTGACAAACAGTACCTATACAGTTTTGATTTATAAATCGTAAGCAATACTTCGTTGGCTGTTGTGGCATAATACAATTTGGTAATAAAAGGAAAAACAGTTTGTATGTCAAAGAAAAGGAATTATGCGTAAGTTCACTATGAGTTAACATAATCAGATAATGAAAACCAGTAGTTTCTATGAATACGAGCATTACAAAAATCTCCGGTAAACTGTGTAATTGATCTCACGAGGATGCTTGTATATTACGCCACAAGTGACAAAAGAGGGCACTTGTTTGCGCACAAATAACACTTGTAGTCTTGTCTGTGACCTAACAAACTGGCTTTATATCAATCCTGGGCGTTGTGATCCTATGAAACTCGGTAATATCAATTCTGAATATGCCCAAAGAAAAACTGTTGTAAGGAGTACATTAACTTTTAATATTACAAAGTTATTAACGCAATTTGGCAACCTAAAAAATGTGGTCGCGGGCCGTAGTTTGGTGACCCCTGATATAGTGTAAAACATGAATATCTTGAAGTTCAAATTTGAAAAAAAATAAAGTTGGTTGGCTTAAATCTAATTCTAGTTTAATTTTTGGTTTTCGAGAAAATGGTAATTCTAATCTAATTTGTAAAAAATGACATGTTCTAATTTTAATTCTAATCTAATTTGGAAAACCGAAAAAAATCTAGTTGTCCAAGTCTGCTTAAAGATTACAGGCGCAAACCATCGCAAGCCCCATAACACAATGCAGGTGATTCAAACCGAATCAATAGAGTTTCGGCGCCGCGGCCGTAACGATGCCGCTGTATCCAACTGTGTTTAACGCGTAATACATAAGACTAAGTATATTTAGTAACTTGTGTTTAAATGTTTCGGTACATTTCTAACCGTTTGGTTTATTACTGAAACCGAAAACATGTTTGTACTTGAATAATGACGATGCCAAGTACAAAGTTAGGCTTGATTTATTGAAATCAATCCAGAAATCCACGCGAAAAGCACGTCCCGCTCATTATCCCGGGATAAACCTGCGTACGATAATAGTTTGTAAACCACGGTGGGAGCTTTTTATCGTTACAATGTTAAGTGCTGTCATTGCAACCGGATTAAGTGGCTTGGTTTAAGCAGAAGTCAATGTGAGGAAACCTTGTGAGATACATTTGTGAAAAATTAAAAGGCAATACAACCCTTCATCCAACCGAAAGAAAATGTTTGCTTGCAACAGCGATTTCGTTAAGTGCTGCTGTTTTTGGTTAAAGCCAGCTATTAACATATTTCTTTCCAGTCTGCGGTGCAATGAGTCCGAGTCTTTTTTTAATAGCTGAGAATCAAGAGTCTCTCCATCATATCATTTTATTAAGTGAACGCATGATTTCAGTTTTATTTCTTTTTGTCTAAATTTTACACCGTCTTATTTTTACTTTTCTTGTTTTACAAATCAATTGTGGGAACGTAATGTTTTAAAGTTACCTCCGGTTAGGCACCTTTCTTTCTTTTACAGGCAAAAGTAAGTTATTTTTAATATCATGCGTAGTTAAGACATGTATCCATACCTGGGATCAGCCCTGAAGCATTGCTGTAGACCAGCGATTACGGCACACTCATATAGAAATCAAGGTACGCCCGGCCTATAAAAGCGTTAGGCGGGTTTTAATAGTTTTCAAAAAAATAATATTTCAAATTAATTTCGTAGAATAAGCTAGTTGTTTTGGTGTTTTTTAGAAAATTGCTTCCATAAAATGTTTTATTGTGTTTGTGGTTTTTGAGCAATATAATCAAGTTTAGTTAAAATTGTGACAGTTGATTGTGTTTAGTATCCCTTCTCTTACCGAAATTGGACCGTAACTCAAGAGTTAGTGATAACATAACTTAGTACAAAAAGTAAATTAGACCGGACAGTTAGATTTTCGAAAGTGATTTACAGGTATACAAAGCTTGTACCTCTAACTAAAAATAAGCGTTAAGTTTCAGTCAATGCTGCACAATCTGCGGTCACAGAAACGAGTTTGTGCGGCCGTGAACATATTTATTAAAATATATGTAATGATGGCCTTGACGTAATTAAAACTCCTTTGCCAAATATTTTGATTTTCTGCTGCTCTAAACAGATTTTATGTTACTGAAAAGACTACTACTACCAGGCTAGTAGCTATACGCGTCAGACTTTTTGTGCGCCCATTATGTGCAAACAATACGAAAAAAATAGGTGACATAAGCTCACAATATAGATTATGACGTCACAAACAGTTAAGACTGATCTTCACACTGTGTAGCTTCATCTGTGAATCAAGTTAGAAATTAATCTGGACTTTTGGGGCGCCATTATATATATATAGTATATGAACCTATTTCTTTACAACTGTAATATTGGCGGCTGTTGGTGAAACAAGGATCTGCAAAGCGGCCGTCGTAGCGATAAGGTTGTTTAAGTGAACAAAACGAGATAAAAAATTACATGCGTTGGTCTACATTAAATACACTAAATGCTACCACTTTTTACCTCTAAACAATTTACTCTGTTAGGTGAAAATGTGAAAGCACACGAAGCAGAAAACATCACACAAACATGCGCCACCTAGTGTATAGTCATATCAGTCTTACCATTGCATACGGGAGTGACGTCACCAGCAGGGCAAGCGTCAGACTCGCACTGTTGCAAAATTGGTTGGCACGTCATCGAAGGGTAGCACTGGAATTCATGACATCTGCAACCCTCAAAATCTAGAAGTGTAGCATGTCGATAAGGTTGAACGCAAACAATGGTTTTAAGTATATTTTGCTCGTAATACAACACGTAATACAATTTCATGTCATATCTAATTGAAACCTCATTTGTTTTTGTAACATAGCAAAAGTACAAGAGAAAAAATAACCACACAAAAAAGCTATGGAAGATCAAATGATTTACCAAATATTCTATCTGGTTTATCAATGTACAAATTTAGTGCATTTCCAATACTTTGCACCGGACATTGTCAACTTTCAAAATGCTGGAAGTAAACTGCGTGAAAATACTTGCTTTGGCTACAGACTACGATGTTAGTTATGTTACTAATCTAAAAATAAATTAATTTGTCAATTACTCCCCCCCCCCCCCCCCCCCCCCCCCCCCCCCCCCCCCCCCCCCCCCCCCCCCCCTTTGTAAACGAAACAATTTTGAGCTTGTAGCGACCTCCCTATGTATCATCACTTGCACGTTCCGATGACGACTCGGACGTGGCGCCACTGCTCAATAAAGCTTCGTCGACCGCTTCACACCCCGCGCACCAAAACATTTCATAAAGGTCATGGAAAAAGCTGTTTGTCTCAAGATTTCCACCTGTTGGTACTACGTCTTGGCACACGGAACAAACTACAGTAGTAATATTAATTTTAGTTGTATAAACTGTGGCCCTGCGAAAGATGCGCATTTCCCCCCCCCCATGTGGAGAGGAATACAGGATCCAGATTGGCATTCGAATTCGTCAGCCACACAGTTTTCTGCAACAAGAAACAGAGTTGAATTGATGCGACTTGTTCTGCCGGGTAAAAAATCTTTTATGTGTAAAACAAATCAAATTCACATTAATTTTGTAAACGAAACAATTTTGAGCTTGTAGCGACCTCCCTATGTATCATCACTTGCACGTTCCGATGACGACTCGGACGTGGCGCCACTGCTCAATAAAGCTTCGTCGACCGCTTCACACCCCGCGCACCAAAACATTTCATAAAGGTCATGGAAAAAGCTGTTTGTCTCAAGATTTCCACCTGTTGGTACTACGTCTTGGCACACGGAACAAACTACAGTAGTAATATTAATTTTAGTTGTATAAACTGTGGCCCTGCGAAAGATGCGCATTTAGTACAACGTCGACTTCAGGCTTGGCAAACTCCTAGTACGACACGCAGAGTGATTACAGCACGTGCCTTGTTTGATTCGGTAAAGGGCAGCCTGCAACAGTTGCATTCTCGCAAAATCTTTGCTTTTAATCGTTTGCTTTACCCGGCACTAACTTGTGGCGCGACTTATGTACATGACCCTGGATATTCGTTGTAAATTGGCTATAGAAGCAACCGTGTTCTGGCCAATTTGCGCACCTGAAGCTTGCTCAGAGAACCTGGTACACTACATTAGCAGTGCCCACCCGATCAATCTGTTACACGTTTTAACATGACTGCAGCTGAAGATAGATTAGACCGCTTAAAACTGATTCAATCTCACCATTGCAATTTACTGCGTTATCACAGACGGCATGAGCACACATTGCCTCAATTGAGGCGCAACGATCTGTATACAAACAAACATGTGATGCATTATATGGCGTGGATAAAAATCCTGCAGTTTTCAGGTATTAATGAAATCACGCAACATTCACTGCTGTGCACCTTTTTTATCTATCCTATTGACGCGACGCTTGCTTACCACCTTCTTAATTGATGTTTTGATTTGTTTATATAGCTGATGTGATCATTCATATCACTGATGATGACATGAGCATTGGCGAAAAATAAAGCATGTACAGAATAATGACACATAACTGATTGCAATCAGTGTGTTCCACAAACATTTTTAGTGTTTAAGTTGTAAAAATGTAAAAGCTGTATTAGGTGTAATAATGGATACCGGATTCTTATGTTTAACACGTCTGTCATTTTCCTGAAAAAACACACGAAAAAAATGCAAACAACCTCAACAACATTTAAGCACATTTCTTAACTAAAGAACGACGGCACACAACACTACAATTAATTAAAGATGGGTTTTCAGTCAATACATGCATTTGCATAGTTACTCCTGATAACATACAGTTCCAGCATCTCCACTACAATAAACTACACACCTTACTGTGGAAATACAAACTGATAGGTGTTTTTTCAAATACATTCCAGCGTTACACGACGGCAGATACAGAACCCGGAAATTACGCTGCGATGGTCAGGTGATTGTTAAAATCAGTGTTTCATACCGGAACGGAACGGAACGTTATACCGGAACGAAATAAATAATTTTTGCCTCAAATACCGGAACGAAATACCGAAATAAAAAATATTCAAAATACCGGAACGGAACGAAATACCACTATTTTTTATTACGGTATTTCATTCTGGACGTTTGACATGTATCAATTGAAAAATTGAAGATTCTACAATTTACATCTGTTTGGCCATCATTGACAAATGTTATGTGACGTAACAACTACCGATAATAATTCTTGTGTGTTGCAACTTTCTTTCTTTTTTCGCTTAATAGTTGCAAAGAACATAAAGAAATGTTCTTTTGTCAAGACCGAAATACCGAAAAATACCGTTATAAATATATTTCGGTCAGACCGGAACGAAATGAAAATATCGGTCTGGAACGAAATAACGAAATAAATAATTTGCTCAGAACGAATAACGTTATTTAATTTCGTTCCGTTCCGTTATGAAACACTGGTTAAAATGAAAGTCCGCGTCCGCAAGAAAACACAGCATTCGATTCGACGTGGGAACGTGAGAAATAACAACGAAAAGTCGAATGACGAGACATAAAAACGTGTTTTCAGGGGCATTTTATTTCAAATTTAAAAAGGTTATTGTGGTTCCCGTTGTTAGTTTTTTTCTCTCTCTGTAAAATTGCTCCGAATGGCTTTTAAAGTGGTAGACCCCTGATATATGTGCCTGTTTCAAAGATAGTAAGAATAGTGAGCTTAGCTTAATGAACTTACCTAGTCGGAAGCCTACGCTAAAAGTTAATTGACAAGGAAGGATCAAAGCAACGCATCTAACGTATCTCGAGTCGCCGTCCGTGTGACTTCCGAATATTCCAATTTTATTCCGAAAAAAAATGGTTAACGCGGCGGTTCTCAAACTGGGATCCGCGCGTCCTATAGGGCAGTGGTCGGCAACAACTGGTCCGCGGCTCGGTGCCGGTCCGTAAGGAGTTTGTTACCGGGCAGCATAAAACTTGCTCAATGTTCACAAAGTTGCAATAATTGTCATTAGTTTTCAGTACTGAGTATTTGTGGCTTTTAAAGCCGGTCCGTGAATTTTAGTTTTATGCCGGTCCACAGTGCAAAAAAAGTTGCCGACCCCTGCTTTAGGGTATTTTGCGGGAACCCCGAAGAGGTGGAAGTAATTCTATATTTATATTTGGCGTCAGTTTGTGCAACTGAATAAGTTTAAGTCAAAGTAAAACCCCCCCCCCCGTGCAAAAAAAGTTGCCGACCCCTGCTTTAGGGTATTTTGCGGGAACCGCGAAGAGGTGGAAGTAATTCTATAGTTATATTTGGCGTCAGTTTGTGCAACAGAATAAGTATAAGTCAAAGTGAAAACCCCCCCCCCGTTAGCGCAATCGAGATAAATTTTGTCAGGGATTGTGTATGATAAAATTGGCAACCCTAACCAAGTGTAATTTCTTGACCAGCACTACAATCAGGGTTGTTGTAAGATGTGCATTTGTGAAGGGCCAATGTCTTGATAAATTTGTTGTCCTTATTTCCAAGAAATGTGTTTTTTTTTTAGTTTTGTCCCTTTTTTGTATATTTTTTAACATTTACAAGACACCAAAAATGTTTTTGCACCGAGACCCCCCCCCCATTTCAGATTTGGATCATTGCCATGCGCAATTTTGCATAACTAGCTAATTCCTGCAATCAACTTTCGTTTTTCTGAAATACATATTAAGCCTTGCGGACCGCGAGCCCTCGAAATAATGGCAAAGGGACCGTTTGGAAAAAAATAACGAAAATGTTTGAGAAAAACTGGTTAGCGCAATCGAGATAAATTTTGTCAGGGATTGTGTATGATAAAATATAGCAACCCTAACCAAGTGTAATTTCTTGACCAGCACTACAAACAGGGTTGCTGTCCTAATTTGTAAGATGTGCATTTGTGAAGGGCTAATGTCTTGATAAATTTGTTGTCCTTATTTCCAAGAAATGTGTTTTTTTTAGTTTCGTCCCTTCCCCCCCCCCCAAGCAACAAAATTGCAATTGTTCGCGCACAATTGTAATGCTTTGTCTTGTCTTTGATTTCAGATTTGGATCATTGCCATGCGCAATTTTGCATAACTAGCTAAAATCCTGCAATCAACTTTCGTTTTTCTGAAATACATAATCAGCCTTGCGGACCGCGAACCCTCGAAATAATCGCAAAGGGACCGTTTGGAAAAAATAACGAAAATGTTTGAGAAAAACTGGTTAGCGCAATCGAGATAAATTTTGTCAGGGATTGTGTATGATAAAATATAGCAACCCTAACCAAGTGTAATTTCTTGACCAGCACTACAAACAGGGTTGCTGTCCTAATTTGTAAGATGTGCATTTGTGAAGGGCTAATGTCTTGATAAATTTGTTGTCCTTATTTCCAAGAAATGTGTTTTTTTTAGTTTCGTCCCTTTTTCGTGACATCTTAGAAGAAAATCAGGAAAAAATTGGCTCTTATTTTGGGGTCCATGTCGATGGCTACTCTGACTATTTTTTTTTCACGGGGTTCGAACCCAGGACTCTCCCGGGAACGAATCCCGATCAGGGTGTTTTATGTCTGTATATGGGTCAGGCGCGCCGGACCATTCGGCCAAGTTCCTGACTATACTTTAATACTTTTTGATAATTTGTATGTGCGCCACCCAGCGATTGAGAGTTAGTTGGCACGCGACAGGCAACGTAATAATGGTAAACCGTGGGATTTTTGTCAAGACAATGGTCGTTTGTGCTTTTGGCTGAATATATCGTATAGTTTGCCGCGCACTCGTTGCGCTTTATGAGTTTATAACTGAGAGAGTAGTGCACAAAATGTCTTTAAATCGCATTAATGTTATGAAAATGACTGAAATGGGTGTGCTTCATGATCGGCAAAAGGCCATTATTGCTTTTTGTCGTAAGCACAGACCTCGAAAAGAGATGGGATGCAAACAAGCTTGATGGACATGTTTGGCAGTGTCTTTCTGTGGTACGCAATTTCTTATTTTTTTCTCTTTAAGTGTTGGAGTGATTTTTTGGAGTTGTAGAAAAATTCTACAAAAGGGATCGTTTTTTTTTTAAAAGTTAGCTGGCGGTATGTCAGTTCATAACATTCCTATACTTTTGGACACGTGACGTCACTCAAGACATGTTAATGCTAGAATGCGAAATATCCAGCAAGGTTTGCATCGATTGGTGTAATTTTCTGCGTGAGGTAGGAGAGTTTGTATTTTTTTACGTTTCTAAATGACTACATTTAAATTACACCAAACCGCAGACATGTTCCCAAGATCTATTTGCAAGGCCACACGTAATCGGTGGCGCTGGCCATATTGTGGCCATAGATGAAACTTTAGTGGCGGGAAGAAAAAGCGGCTCTAACGCTCAGGCCAGACTCGTTCGCGTGCAATGGGTTTTGGGGGGCATTGATAGAACAAGGTATTATAGTATGTTGAATTAGTAGTCCTAATTGTTTTTTTTAGAGAACGCTTCCCGGTCTCAGGGACCGAACAACTACCGAGTGCGCGATAGCTCAGAGAGTATCCCAAACGGATATTTGGTCTGATGAGTGGGCAGCATACAATAACTTGTTACGTAAGGAAGCTTCTGTATTCCTGATACACGTCTGATTATAATGACTACGTAGTATACACCACTCTTGTCAACTATTCGTGTCTCCTAACGGATTCCATACCAATGATATTAAGAGCTGGTAGTGCGACTGCAAAAGAAAATTTAAAAGAATGAACGGGGAGTTTATTCCTTTCTGCATTGATCGGAAAGTGATTTTGGAAGTGGCTCCGCAGAAATCAGTCGGAGGCTAGCTTTCGCGAGAACAATCACACAAAATCTCTACTCCATTTGGAAAGGTGCGACCATTAGCAATAGCCTAAATACATCTGCTTGCGCATCGTGACACTAAAGAGCAACCGATCGCGCTAAACTTGAAAACTTTTGACTATTATCGCTTTCGGAGAATTTCATACATTTTTTCAAACTAGAAAGTGGTTTGCTGAATTACAATTGAAAAAGATTTGTGAGGCCGGATTCTCACCCCATCGCTGTCACAAGCATATCTTTGTCATTAGTTGTTTTTACCCCATCGACATACCCCAGTCCATAGTTGTACTTAAGCAACGTTAGG
>QLIY01000429.1:85639-131353 GCA_003260075.1 Phallusia mammillata | reverse complement strand
CACTGCTTTTAAGGATCGGTTACCTGGAGATGAACGACGCCCATGCAACGCCCACACATTTCAGTGGTTCAATAATGAAACCAAACACCACGATTGCGATTGGTAGAGCGGCAAGAAGCACGTGATCCAACGGTCCAACCATAACGAATGCGTAAAAGTTTGAAAATGCAACAGAAGCAACTGTAAAAGTATGCAGAAAAGTTACCAAAAACTAAGAACTACTTGTTAGGTCGATATTTTTTTCTCATTTTGCTTGGTTCTAGGCATACACCCAAGCTTCCAAAATACGCTGATGACTGTAGTGATCAACAGTCAATATTGTGGTCATATTGCAGTTTTTGTGCCGCATTTACTTTTTGGTGCGCTAGAACAGGGTACTCAAACTTTCTAGCTCTGCGACCCCATTTTCAAACAGAAATTTCTACGTGACCCCTTGATGGGTACAGCCCAGGGGTGCACAACCTCTTCGCTATGACGGCCGCATATTTATTTTCTCAACGACCGCCAATTGCCTGCTTGCTTGTGTTTCAACATTACTGATGTAAAGAAATACTTATATTATATATATATACCATCTAATAGCGCCTAAAAAGCCTAAATAAATTTCCAACTTGATACACAGATTGTCAGTGTTAGCTTTTATGACGTCATAATCTATATTGTGACGCTTGTGGTTTCTGCTTTTTCGCATTTGCACACAACAGGCATTAAAAGTCTGGCGCATATGGCTTCTAGGCTGGTAATACTTCTTTAAGCTCCACAAAAAAAATGTGCTTAGAGCAGTTTGAATTCAAAATATTTGGCAAAAGAGTTTTTATTTACGTCACGGCCGCCAGTACATACATTTTAATAAACTCGTCTCGCCGTACTTGTGCACCCCTGGTATAGCCTATACATGAGAATGATGTTTAAACAATAAATTTACGCATGTAAACCATTTAATGTGGGGGGGGGGTTGACATACAGTAAACCTCTTTGTAAATCCGGATCGTCGCCGGTTAATGTGGATCGTCGCTAAACTGGGACAAACTTCGAGGTACAAATGATTGGTAATGTGGTCGCCGGGGGGGGGGATGAGAAGCCCCGCGCTAGAACGTGCGAGCAGTTCACAGTGGTGTAAGCACTTCTCTTAAGCAGTGGTTCTTAACATTTTTGCACTTGTTTTAGTTGGAGAATCTTTTTCTTACCTCTTGTCTACAGTAACTGACTGAAATAAATCGAATTGTACTAACTGACATACAGTAAACCTCTTTGTAAATCCGGATCGTCGCCAGTTAATCTGGATCGTCGTTAAACTGGGACAAACTTCGAGGTACAAATGATTGGTAATGTGGTCGCCTAACCAGGACAAGTTTTTTGGTCCAAAAGGGTCCGGATTAACCGAGGTTTATTATACCACCCTACCTTATCTCGTACCTTTTTCTAGTGTTTAGTACCAGAGGGGTTTACTTAATTCTGGTCAAGAACCCCAGTCTTAGAAGGAACATTGGTCAGTATTTAAAAGTATTTTTAACGCTGTGTAAAAATCACTAAAACAAACTTGGTATCACTTTAACCAAGTTAAACCGATTATGACTTACGACATATTGCAAGAAGAGACATTTGCGTGATCGCTGAACCAAAACGTGAATATCCGGTTTTGGGACGAAACAAATTCAGCAAATTCCGGATGTTGTTCCGGTACGCATTCTTTCTCTCCTCTCTATGGAAACGTATAAAATTGAAGTTAATTAGTTAAAATGTATGCTACCATGAGGGTACTTAGGTTTAGCAAAGTTTTCAGCGCACTATAATCTGTCTAAGAATTCGACAAAAATTGGTGGCATCATCAGCTCTTATTGAAATAAAATCACATTATAAATTGAAAAAGTGATTTCCACTTTGACGAAAAACTAGGATTAAACAAAACTTGAACCATTTTCAACTTTTCAGATTTTCAGTGTACTACAATCCATCTAATATAATTCGACCAAATTTAGTGGCATTACCAGCTCTCATTCAAATAAACATCACTAAATTACAAATTCCAGACCTAACCTTGACGAAAAACTTTACAAATTTTAAACCATTACCAATTTTTTTACTTACGGTGTCATCTTGATCCCGAAAACTTCCTTCAGCATTTTTCGTCCAGTCAGAGTTTTCAAAGCTTGCTTGGTCGCCACCTCAGCCTCCCCACCTTCCACCTGCTGAAGTTTCTCCGCAAATGCTCCCTTCACGTTTATGCCGCTAGATGGCGCTGGAGGTGGCGGCGGCGATTGCGGAGGAGAAATTATGACGTCATTGAGCTGAAATGTCACGTGTTTCGTGGGGGGGGGGAAAAAGAAAACTTGGTATCACGAAAACCAAGTTAAACTGATTATGACTTACGGCATATTGCAAGAAGAGACATTTGCGTGATAGCTGAACCAAAACGTGAATATCCGGTTTTGGGACGATACAAATTCAGCAAATTCCGGATGTTGTTCCGGTACGCATTCTTTCTCTCCTCTCTGTGAAAACGCAAATTTTTTTTAATTAGCCTAAATTTATGCTATACCATGTGGGTATTTGGGTTTAGAAAAGTGTCCAGCTCACTATAATCTCTGTAAGAATTCGACAAAAATTAATGGCATCATCAGCCCTTATTGAAATAAAATCACATTATAAATTGAAAAAGTGATTTCCACTTTGACGAAAAACTAGGATTAAACAAAACTTGAACCATTTTCAACTTTTCAGATTTTCAGTGTACTACAATCCGTCTGATATAATTCGACCAAATTTAGTGGCATCATTAGCTCTTATTCAAATAAACATCACTAAATCACAAATTCCAGACTTAACCTTGACGAAAAACTTTACAAATTTTAAACCATCACCAACTTTTAACTCACGGTGTCATCTTGATCCCGAAAACTTCCTTCAGCATTTTTCGTCCGGTCTGAGTTTTCAATGCTTGCTTGGTCGCCACCTCAGCCTCTCCACCTTCCACCTGCTGAAGTTTCTCCGCAAACGCACCTTTCACGTTTATGCCACTGGATGGCGCTGGTGGGGGTGGCGGCGATGACGGAGGAGAAATTATGACGTCATTGAGCTGAAATGTCACGTGTTTCGTTTGTTTTGCGTCCAATTCTGACACGCAAGTGACAAAGCTCAATCTGTCGGTGCTTATCGCATCGCTCATCGGATCTGACACTCCCATACTCGCTCGCGGTATATCTACGTCATCGGTTATTGACGTAATGTCACTAGATATTGGAAGATCGCTTGATGACGTGTTTTCGTCGGTAAAATTATCTATCGGCGAAGTGGTTGATTGCGTGACTTCCATCGTGTTATCGAGTGATGACGTAATGCGGTTTTGTGACGTAGGTTCGGCTGGACATGCTCGTGGCCGAGGGATGTCCAAATCATCGGTCAATACTGTAGTATCGCTTGATGAGTACGATAGAGTGTTTTCTTTCGGTCGAACCTCTATTTCACTCTTTTCTTCCTTAATCTTCTCCGGAGGAACATTAGACAAATCTTCATCCGTTTCCAAACTGTCTGTGATATCATCACTCGAATCATCTTTCGGTTCAGACTTCTCTGTGACATCATCACCAATGACATCACACATAGATGAACGCAACACTACTTCCGAGTCGGTCCATGCGTCGTATGACGTTACACTTGAGCTTCCGTCTTCACCGATGTGCGACCCGGCGATGATGTCATCAACGGTGTCGTCACGAAGTTTATGAATCGCTTCACATTCTAATTTTGAAAGTTTCATGTCGGAGCGAACTTCGTGACGCAATCTTTCGAATTCGATTAATACGTCATCAATGGTTGAATTGTCGACGTCATGGCCGGAGTGAAGAATAGATGAGATGTGTTTGCGCAAAATCCTCTCTTCTGATTCTGGTAAAGGCAAAAACAAAATAGTAAAAATAGGGAAACACTTCAAATAAACACATTTTTATTGCGTAAATAACTTTGCAACATGAGAAGTTAAGGCGCTGCTGCTACAACAGACTACAAGGGCGTAATGTGTTGAAGCCAACAAAAAAGTAACATTGATTGGGGTGGACGTTTTGATATTCGCAATTTGTTAATCTCCCAGTCAGTATTCTTAAACAATTTAATCAAGTTTAATTTTTCAACTCACCTTTCGGATCCCTCCACTCATCCTCTTCGTTTTCAACTTTCTCCAAACGTTTTTTAATCATCTTCCTGGTGTTTTTTATCGAACTATCGACAACCTCACTCAACCGCAGCAGCCGCATCACACTTAATCTACGTCACGAAACTGTTACGTCACAATTCGAACGTTGTAAATTTTTTGACCCACGCTATAACGCTGTCACGTCATTTTTTGTATGTCTCTGACGTCATTCCTACGTCACATTTACTGGACCAACGCCATACAACTGTTGTGTCACATTTTTAAAACTTTAACTTTATTTGTGTCATTCTTACGTCATACGTACTGGACCAACGTCATATCACTATTATGTCACATTCTTAATGATTTTGATTGCCAACATTCTTACGTCATACCACTGTTTTACTTATTTAATGTCTTTGACGTTGTCAACATTCTCACGTCATAAATACTAGATTGTGACGTACCTCGTAAGGGTGTCGAGGGGGGGGGGGTGTCTCTGACGTCACTCCTACGTCACATTTACTGGACCAACGTCATACAACTGTTGTGTCACATTTTTAATGATTTTGATTGCCAACATTCTTACGTCATACCACTGTTTTGTTACTTATTTAATGTCTTTGACGTTGTCAACATGTCTCACGTCATAAATACTAGATTGTGACGTACCTCGTAAGGGTGTCGACATTGGATAAGTGCTGTTTTACTTGGTTGGATTTCTCAATCACTCGCATAACACAAGTTTGGGTCGAACCACGAAATACGGTTTCGTTTAAATATTCCTGAGCACAAAACTGAAGGGCGCCTTCCAGTGGCAACTCTTCTTTATTTTCTGGATTCTGAAATATCAATTCAGCATGAATCATTACAGCATAATAAAAATATTATTTTATTAACGTTTCTGTTGTTTTGTTGGTAAAAACTACGTTATTTACAAAGGACCAAGTTATATCGCCTGTTTAACTTACCACAGATTTGATAAGTTTGCTTAAAAATTTTCCCGCCACTTGCTGCTCGTCAACCGGAAGTTCCCACGGTGCCTCTAGCGCCACCGTGCAGTCTTCCACACAACCACACAATTTTCTCTACAACAGAAAATGTCCAAAATACCAAACAATAACCTCACTTGCACACTTAATTTATTCCACTGAAAACCTGCAAGAATGACGTCACAATGTCGAGAAAGGTCTCCTCCTGGCATTTTGTTTCAGATTTTTCAGTTTCTGTGTTGAAAGTAAAAAGCTCTTTGCCTAAAGTTTTTTTTTCAATATTCTTTTAATTGAGTACCTGTTTTGACGTCATTAGCTGTTTCAAAGTCTTGATTGACGTCATGAAACTTGGCTGGATGTAGTAACTTCAATGTAGAAACTGCAATGGGATTTTGTGAAAGAAAAATGATTTTTTTTATTAATTTCTCACCTGTTTCAATCATCTCATTAAACGATTTCATCATTTCGCGGAAATGAGCAAGTTTTGTTGCGTGGTGTGACGTCACAATTGGATTTATGACGTCATCTTCGGTGGGTCGTAGATCCGGCGCGATTAGAATCGTTCTAGTTGACTCCACCGCAGAGTTGATAAGTTCACGGTAAAACCGATATCGATCTTTTTGATTTTCTAAAAAGAAAAGCATTTCCGAACAGTTCAACAACAACAAAATATCTGACATCGTCAAATATTTAACATCAAAATTGTCTAAACACGCCGACGGTTGGGGCTATTTAGATTGTGGTGAGGCTTTATAATAGACGTAAGATTAAAACTAACCCAAAAACTTGGTTCCTATAACGTATAAAATCTGAGTTCTCACGTTAAAAGCTCTACCCGGTGTTTGCTGCTTGCCTTTCAACTAAGTTTCTTTGAGCTAAACTTGTCTACTCGCCCAAGTTCGGTTAAAAATAAACACTTCTGGTATTTTCATGTCCAGTCAGCTACAAAATTAATCCACAGAAGAATGCTAGATATATTAATTTAAACTTTCTTACTCGAATTTCTTGTAATTTCCCCGAATTCGCGAACGGTTGGTCTCCATAGTACAGGAAGCATTTCACTGTAGCGAGCAACCAGCGGCGATCCAAATGAGTCATTAACAGCAGCACGATTGCAAACCTAAAAATACTTTGTAATCAAGCTCAACAGGTTTGGGTTCGATTCCCGGTCCTACCTTGCAACTCTGTTGGTGTTTGCTTTTCGCGTCTTCTTTTGTTCGCGCTACCAAGCCACGTGACCTGACGTATTCGTCCACGCATCGCTGAACACTACGTAACGCTATGTCATGTCGTCTCCACCAATCCGCGTCCAGAGGTTTTTCTTTTTTGTCGTTCTCGCAATTAGCACTGCACCTGAAATTTGGAGTGACGTTTAATCTTTATGACGTAACAAGTACGGATGACGTCACAAACATTTATTTACCCGAATCCTTGTAGATGTAAAAGGGGGACTTGGCGAGCTGCTCGCACGTGACAACACACGTTGCTGGATGTCACGCTTTCGTTATCAAGTGCTTCATTTCTTCTTACGTCTTGAAAATGTACCAGTAGAAATCTTTTGGTGGTAGTTGTTAAACTAATAGGCTTAGGTAATAGAAACATATACTTGACTAGTTCTACATAAAAATTTAAAAAAATCAATACGCATTTAAAACGCTGCTTTGAAATATGAAAAATATTAACTAATGTTGGAACACATATAAATGTGCTTTAATACTTATTCCCATTAATTCCATCAGCGCTTGTTGCTCTAAAATTCCAACCGGCATTGCGTCATCACTGTCTATGACGTCACGAACTGTGTAGAGCGACACACCACTGTCAGAGGTGGTTATGTTCTGCGTCACAAAGCACAATGACGTAATTGTCTAAACCGCATGAATGGTTTTAAACAAATACCTCTTTCCATTCCTCGTAACAACGTACAGCTTTGAGCGGATGTAGGTATCTTGAACACGCGGGGCGCTGTTGAGTTCCAATGCACACTTTGCACTTGTTGCATTTTCTGGGAGGCCACCAAAGGGGAAATTATAAAACACCATACCACACGGCAGACCCAAATTTAGCTAATTTTCGGTAGGTAAAACATTATATCTCCATAAATGTTAACGGTTAGGGCTATTAGGGTCGGGGTAAGGTATTAGAACTTTTAATTAAATAAAACTAGCAAAAGAAATTAGTACCAAAATAAAAAAAATATGTAAAATTTTTAACAACTTTTTTCCCAACCGAACCCCTCTTTAGCCGCTAAATAAATAATTCTGCTCTTTACGTCACCTATCGCTAGTGGATTTTCTGTGAGCTATGGTTTTAAATTAATAGCTCTACCACGAAAAAGGCTCATGCATTGGAAATGACACAATAATGAAAAAAATACCTTTTACGCTTGGAGTATGACGTCACAGCCGTTTGAAATTCGTCGGATGATGATAGTTCAGGTCTGTTGCAGATGCACTCATGTGGAACACGCGGAGTTTGGACAGTGTCGCAACATTTAAACTTGGGTAACTATGAAAACAACATATATCTTCTATTAGTCAAATTTAGTCATAACGACAGTCCCATAAAAGGTATTGTACTGAATCAAACTGGTCTCTTAAGCATTCCTGTAAGGTTCGAATTCCACCGCAGGCTAGATTATTTCTAGTCAGTGCTTTGTCATAAAGGAATGCTTAGGAAACTGACTCTAATCGGTGCTAAGCCTTCAATGGGCCTGGGGTACTATGAGCTGTAGGAGTTTGCCGTGATCGCTGGTCTGCATAAACGCTACAGGACTGATCCCAGTATGAATTTTTGTTCATTAGAGCTTCACTTTTAATTATATAACTTTCTACTTAATACCTTGTGTAGATCGCAAATGTTTTCCATCCAACTTTCATTGAAAAGTTTGCGATCAGTGATTGGTTTGTTCGATTGTGTTCGTAACAATGGGTCGACTCTTTCAGTCGCTGTGTGGTATGAATCACATTGCTTTGTTTCATCTTTCCGACTTTTGTCAAAGAAATTCCCTAAAGCGTGTTTACCCTCCGGTTGCCATTGGAAACTGGGATCCGTCTTCTGCTGAGAAAACATCTTAATCATGATGTCACAAGCAAAGATTATTACTTATTACCTCTACGGTTCTATTATGTGGTTGCATCATCAAATTGCGAAGTGAATCTCCTGAAAATTGGTATAAAATTGTTAAATAGAAGCAACAAGCATAAACGGCCTATTCACCTTCATCCTGTTTCACCGAGTATCGAAAAACAATCGGTTTGACGTCACTCTTGACAACAGTGACGTCACAATGGGGGGGGGGGGGGGGGGGGGGGGGTTTGTCCCGCTTTGGATTTTTGCAGCAACCCGCAGATGGGAAAGGAAATCCCGTGGTCTGAGATTCTTGTTCGGACACTACGCTGTTGGCATCGGATTTAACTGACTCCACATTCCCCTCATTGGACGTCGCACTTTTCACGTATTTTCCGTTCTCATCAGTTGCCTTAGCTTTTTCGCTGCTGTCATCCGATAACTCGTCTGCTTCGTCTCTTTTAGATCCGATTCTGACATGTTGAAAGTCCGGAACCGGTTCCAAGTCGGTTGTCGAAATCCTCGGGACGTTTGTGATGTAATCGGCCATGACGTCAACGACTTTTTGCGAGTCTTCCGAACTGGATAAATCCTTAGCAATAGAGCAAATCAGACAATCCACTCCCTGGTGGTCCGGACAAGGTTGCGGAGATGCTAGTGGCTTGACGTCATCGTCTGGTTTAGTGACCTCATCATCGCTGACGGTTTCAACTTTCGGCGCCCCGTAGATAACGTCACGGCCCCACTTTTTTGCCACGTCTAATAAACAGTTAGGTTTCTTCGGAGTTGGGGGAAGCTGGTCACGTGGTCTGAAAGACAGAAATTTCATTGAAATTCTGTCTGAGATTTGAAAAAATGTTCAAACTTACTTGTAGTCAAAGTTCATGTAAAACTGGTCGTGGTCACGTGACTGAAGAAAAAACTCGCACCGGTTCCGTTTAAGTTCCGCCTGGCATTTGAAATACGGCACCGGAGATTTAAACGCGCGCTCATGCCCCGGATATACATTAATTTTCTCCCTCTCATCCAGCGGTTGCCAGGCATCCCCAGCAACAAAGTCCGACCGCTTCTTTGCTTCAACTTCGCATGTAAGTTCGGATTCGCTCGGGGTCCATCGGAATACTTCGGATTTTTCAATTTCGGGTGGCTCAAAGTTTGGCTGTTGGCGATGCGACGTCTCCTTTATGTCAAAATATTCGTTTCATATGAAATATAAAAATTAAGAATCGCAAAAAGCCTCTTTGTTTTACACACAATCAGGTTTTTTTTAAGGTTTGGTTTGGGTGACCGCTAAGTAGTTTTAAGAGGTTTTTTTTTAAGGTTTGGTTTGGGTGACCGCTAAGTAGTTTTAAGAGACTTTTTTTTAAGGTTTGGTTTGGGTGACTGCTAAGTAGTTTTAAAGACCCAAGTGTTTCATTTAAATACCAAAAAGCCATATTTGCTATACTGTAGTTGCAAGTCCAAATTTTGGGAAACCGCTGGAGAAATTTGAAAACACCTTAAAAAAATACTGCACACAATGTCTGCTGCTATGGATTTATCCCAGTGGTTCTCCTCCTAAAAGTAACTTTCGGGTCTCATGGCCTACTATAAGCAAATGTAGCAAACTCAACTAAATTGTCCATGATCTATCTGGATATTTTTTTGCTTAATTCTGACCATTACGTATATAAGAAGATGTCTCACTGAATTTTGGTGGATGTTTATAGTGAGCCTACACCCGTGCTCCTCGGAATATAGCTCTTGACCCCATCTAGGGGGCCCTGGGCCCTGCTTGAGAACCACTGGTTTATCCTATCTAGTACATACGCTACAAGATACATTCAAATATATTCGATATTTTATTTCATTGGCACCCAGCCTATCCCTGTGTGGCACATTTTGCAGATGTCAAAGTTTACAAAATTAACGCGATGAAATTGTGCTTATGGCGTCACAATGCCGGGGGGGGGGATTCGGTATTTTATTTCATTGGCACCCAGCCTATCCCTGTGTGGCACATTTTTCAGATGTCAACGTTTACAAAATTAACGCGATGAAATTGTGCTTATGGCGTCACAATGCCCACCTGGTCTAGTTTGCAACAAACTTGATACGATTTCCATGGCGGTTTTGATCCGTCAAACTCCCTCTTAGCTTCGTTGTCAGTAATAACTGGTGTAACTAGAAAACAAAACAAGGTAAAAAGACTCTTTGTTACGTAACAAAGAAACGTCATACTCAAGTCCACGTCATCGCATTCGTCATCCAAAACCACTCTTGCATGACTGACGGCCATCAAAATGCATCGAGCCATCGCGTTTAGATGCAGAACCACGTGACAAATATTGCGACTGGCTTTCTGGTAAACATTTCGCAGCAAGTGAGTTAGGTTTGTGAGACTGGGCTTAAGTCATTGTACCTCTATGAGGGGCTTCAAATTCTTATCAATGTCTGCCTTGATCTCTCGCGCCACCTTGTGTGCTTTTAGTCCATCGATTTGCAAATCAGCGATCAACATTTTTCCGGCAGATATTTCCCTCGCGTGTTCAGCCAAGCGCTTCAACACCTGTGTATTAATTATTGGTGACCTGAACGAGCGCAAGACCCAGGTCTTATTTACAAAGTAGATGGCTTACGTTTTAAGCAGTTTTTGAGCCTTTTTTGGTCTCTGACTACATTTGCCTAATAACATAGGTATCGGTGGATAGATAAACCAAGTTACAAAATCGATAAACTTGGTTAACTGAGCAAACAGTACAAGGTTTTTTGGTGTGTCTGGGGAGAGTTTTATCTCCCCTTAATTATGCCTCGAAGCAGAAAATAAAAGCCCAAAACCTGGCTTGGACCCGAATTATTTTTTTGAAAACCAATTAGCCGAAATGTGGCCATAAAGTTGATGTAAAGCGAGTTTGAATCTATACCTCTTGTCTGATCTAACTTATAAACAACTTTTGCATGGAAATTTCACCTGGGGTTGTGAACAGCTGACACATGGTAATGATCAGGTTAATATAATATATAAAGCGAAAGATGCCTAGTGTGAAGTCGGGTCCGAATCAAGACTGTTTTATACAATCTTAAGCCCGAACCCGCTTTACAACTCGGTGCCGAAACGTGGTCTTTCCGAAAAACGACCTATTTAAGTCTGCCGTCGCTGCATTAAGCAACGCTGTCCTGTAGCAAAGGGCGCAAATCAAATCACCTTTGACCCGTACGGCGATTGACCTTTAACCTTCTTGTACATCCGAAGCAATAACAATCTTCCCGATCTACCGGAAGCTCCCACCTCCCCATGAAGCTCAATCAAGCGTAACAATCCAGTTTCTTGTGACGTCACAAAGCCGAGTAATCGCTTGATGACGTCACGCCCTAGGACACGTAAGAGTAGTAACGTAAGAGCAAGAGATTTTACACTGTTTTACCTTCTCCGCCACTGGAGGCGATCTGGAGCAGTATTTCTCCGAAGAGGACAGCGCCATCTTGAGATATTAACATAAAATGATAAAAACGTGATAACCGCTTGAAGTCGCGCTTGGGTAACGGAGTGAGTGGACAATCCTGGTAAAGCAATTTTGTGAAAACGCTTTAGTCATAATTTGCAAACGTAAATTAAAGAAGCGTAAAAATTTTGACAAACCTTTTGTATTATTCCAAGAGTGGATATTTTTTCGCACCAACGTCGTATTTTGAGCAAATCGGCTTTTATTGAATCTAAACACAATGGCAACAAACTTAGAATACAACAAATACTCTGGTGTCCCAGAAGTGCAAAACGCAAAACTCGTAACACATCCCACAAAGTTGAACACACACACACCGGTCAGAACACATAAACCATGGCACACACCACTTTGCGTGTGTCACCAGTTTTGTGTTTTTCACTATTGGGCCACCGTAAAATACAAACTCCGAACGCACCCGCTGTGTCGCTGTTTCCACCGTCACCTGATTGCAGAGCTCCATATTTTTCCTAAAATAGTTTTTCTTTGCTTATTTGCATGAAAATAATGCGTTGACATCAACTTTAAACCAACCTGAATTCGAATCACATTGTCGGCTTGGTACTTCAAACGTACTGTGACGTCGCAAATAAGTGACTCCCACGCACGGGTGTGGCGCGTCACAGCCATGACGTCACGAAACGCCTAAAACCGCAACCGGTTACGTCACAAACAACGGCAAAAGTTTCAGAATAAATGTTTTACCTTTCTACCGCTTTCACTCGGGGCGACTTCGATGCAGAACTTTGCAAACATTTCCTCAGCACCAGTACATTCCCCGAATATCGAGAACATTTCACCAACCGCAGTGAACATATCCCGCTGTGATGTCATATCTCGATATGCTTCAGTGAGTTTTTTCGCGAATTCGGGAAACAGCATCATCGAAAATATCTGACGCGCAAGAACAATTAATGACGAAACACAAAAACGTTTTATGACGTCACAACCCAACGTTTTATGGCGTCACAACTCAATGTTTATGACGTCACAACTTACTCTCGCTATTGGAATCGGTTCGGGATATGGGGGGGGGGACGTCACAACTGAATGTTTTATGACGTCACAACTCAATGTTTTATGACGTCACAACTTACTCTCGCTATTGGAATCGGTTCGGGATATTCTTGCCGATGTTTTTCGTCTTTCAGTTTATCTTCCAAAATTTCGTTGTCCATTGCTGTTGAAATTATTACAGAAGTTTAGTTTTACAAATAATCCAAGCTTAACACTTTTGCACTTTATTTGAACCTTTTCGTTTGATGACATCACCAAGGAAGTACGTCATCCGGCTATGTCGCTCCGTCTTCCAAACATCCGCAAAATCTGGAGCACCGTTTGACGTCATGGTGTACACGTCATCAGGTATTTCCTGCTTTGACCACTGATACCCTCCAGTGGCGAGATCGAAGTATATCATGCTCACCTTATAGGTAAGGCCTTTTTAGTAAATACGAATACTTGAATACGAATTTGTATCTTTTTTACCAATTCAGTTTCTTCTCTAGATAACCTTTCGAGAGAATGTGGCTTAAACATCGGTTCAACTTCCTTCAAAACGTTTCTTTTCATCATTTCAGTGATAGTGGCATCTGGCGATCAATTTGTGTTTGTTAATATTGGATCCGTATAGTAATCAAAAACAATAATATTACTTGAGTTCACAGGCGTGTTCTTCCAATTCTGCATTGTAGTTAGTTTTTCGTCGCTAGTTGGCAGTAGTGCACGACGTCCTTGTCTAAAAAATGCGCACAATAAAGCACAAAAAAAACTTATTGATGCCAAATCTACATTGCATGTTGGTACTAGATAATACTATGAGGAAAGTTGTTTTATTCACAACTATTCACCTAAGCTTGTTAAACTCGGAGACCGGCATGGATTCAATAGTTGTAAAATGTTTGAAGTTCAGTCCACCTAATTTTAACGAATCAATCGAAAATGCACTGTCGACCTGCAAAACAAACATTTATAACTCATTGGTTCAAATCTCACTGTGATAAAAAAACGTATCCAAAATGCTGAGAAGAATCCTATTTTGCAATATGCGCGGCAATTTACGTTATGACGTAATTTTGATGGAATGACGTCACCTTCCACACTGACGTAGGGTCGACAAAGAATCCTTCTCCGCCCACATCAACATGCTTAATGATCTCATCGGGCATCCATTCTAGAACGTCGGCATTGTTCGCGCGTATCATTGGTTGGATGAGAGATTCTTGGGACAAAGACCGTTCGCTCATTGATTCTGCAAAGTATGAAAAAGATGAGTGGTATGCATGAGTAAATTCGAAATTTCAATTGGATTCGCACCAGTGGTGCCTCGGGTTAGAACTAAACGGCTTTGGAGCACCACGCTTTTGAAGTCCTTTGCAGACCTAAAGTGCATATGTTTCCAGTTTTTACTTCTAAGTCAAACTGAATACCGCTCGTTGCAGCTGAGATACATGGCGGTTTTTTTTCACGTGTGTTGATGAACAAGAACAGTATAGATTCGGGATCGAATTTCAACCGCGCCACTTTTACATAGTTGCACACGCGTTATCAACATGTTCACAAGGTGTGTATATTCGTACTTAGGCAGGACTTGGGCTTAAATATATGTTGACCAATTAACTTGTGGTGCCATTTGTAACTTTCGGTCGAGCTGCATGCTTATCTCTATATTTACTGTGGTACGTTTCACCTCATACAGGGGGGGGGGGCTTGGGCTTAAATATATGTTGACCAATTAGCTTGTGGTGCCATTTGTAACTTTCAGTCGTGCTGCATGCTTATCTCTATATTTACTGTGGTACGTTTCACCTCATACAGTTACTGGCAATTTATCGTTATGTCATGTACACCATAACGTATGTTGGGACATTAAACCTGTATTGTTTTGTTACGTCATAGGGGTGGTCCCACAATTGGCTGACGCGAAATCAAGATTTTTACAGGATGCTGTATAGTAAAAAAAGGTAACCAGTGACTTAACCAGTGACCAAACATATAAGTCTTTACCGAATTGACTGTCCCGTCTCTTAGCCAAAGCTCCTTTGATGGCGTTCAACGGATTTGCGATAACTTGTCGAAATTTCTGTAAAAAAAGAGCAATTGACGACTGGTCAACATTTTTGAAACAACAAAGAGCCAAACCCCAGGTCTTTGTGACGTAACAGCGTCTGATTGTGCCGTCACAATTTCATCAACCTCCTCGCGGTACGGGTCCTCTTCGGGCATTACTCCTGAAAAGCGTTGTAAAATTTTACAAGGTGTAATAAACAAATGAGATTATGATGTCATACACGACCTTTTGACATCCAATTCCAGAACATTCTTTCGCTGTAAATTAATCCTCTGTGTTCTTCGTATTCCTTGAGCCTTTCGCTGTCATCTGTATTCAGAATTATTTGTCATCACAAAAGTTGACCTCCACTTCCGAATGAACTAGAGTTACCTTTGGTGTTGAGTGGGGCCTCAATGGCTTGTACGTTCTTTCCCGCAATTCTTTGGGGCTTTACGGAAAATCCGTCTGTGTTTAAAGGAAAAAAGAAATTTGGCAAAGATTTTATGTAAATCAAATTCAATTTTTACATTAATTAATCTTAAGTCATTAACGGATCTTTTAAATATTTTTTTACCTGAGTATTATAGACATTTTAAGTACCTTATTCAAGTAGAATTTTAAATTTATACAAATAAGTTGGACGTGGACGTGTGAAGGATAAAGGAACGAAAATTAATGCACCAGAAAAGCTATTCTCAAACTGAAGTACGCGGTTCTTTAGGGATTTGTCAAGCAATTTCGCAGGGACCGCTGAGAGCTTAAAATCTGAACAATCTTATTTAATGTGACATAGTGCTACTGGATAAGTGGATAATATCAAACAGTGCCCTTGATTTCATCACAAATGCCAAAGACTGCATTTGTTTGCGGACAATTCTTATGTTTTTTAGTATATCTTTGATGTCACAAACTGCCGTTGGGTGATTGTTATGTGTATTTTTGCAAGACTAACTAACATTCTGCATCTTGCTTCGAGAAAGGACAAAATCTGCCGTTTTTGTTATATCATCTTTATAGAAGAACCACTGCTTTAGAAATATTTGCAACAACACTTAGTTTGTTACCGAATGTTAATTTACCTTTGTACCAATCCATGTCTTCTACAATGATGCAATGTGCTCGTCTCGTTCGCCGGAAGTAGAACTCGCCGAAATAAGCCGGTAATGACGCAACTGATGACGTGTACACCCCGAGCACCACTGGGCCGAGATTTGGGATCCAGTCGTTAAGTAGAATAGCCACACCGATTGATGTAATGACATGTGATGATGAACATAGAAATCGTAGATGACGTGGAAAGTTTGTGTATTTCAGGGAAGCTAACATTGATGTCCACAAATGATAATCTAAATCGTTTGGAATTTTAGACGTAAACATGCTGGTCAATACATGACTATGACTAGAGTTAAATCGGAGTTGTAAGTCTGGCCAGCTTCCGGTTAAGGCTTTGAATTTTTCAACAAACGGGATTCGGGCCTGACTAATTCACATCATGTGTCCCTAATTAAAAAAATAAATACCTAGCTAAGCAGCTAGTTGCTAAACGAATGCCCAAACAGCCTTAAAACGTCATGTTTATGCCATTGTCTATTATTGTTCATTGTGTGTGCCTTTTTTATCATGGGCCTGTCATCATCAATTTCAGGCAGCTGGCAACTCGGGGACATAGCCTCCGGCCGTGCACATGTTTATTAATGCCTTAATAAAAATTATTAGCTAATAATTTGGCCGCTGTAACTTAATTGAACAGTTTTTTTTTCTCCAAAATGATACAGGTTTTTATTTACATACTATAAGTTAAGTTGACAGCTGCGAGACTATTTTCACACTTATTAAAACAAGAGACTGTGATACGGCCGGGGTAACAAAAAAGAGATGCGCCCTTGTTCCTGACTATTATACTTTAATGTAGGATAAACACCTGAAACGCATCGAGAAAGCCATCCTAATACATTCCTCCGGTTGATGTCGCTGTTCGGGTCCACTCCGCACAAGGTCACCTTGACAGGTTCCAAAAATACTTCGATCCACTCGTGGTAGGGAAAGTACCATTTCTGTAAACACCCCCCGAAAAATTACACCTCTGCATGTGATGACGTATGTACGTGACGTCACTCACTTTTTGATGGTACATGTTTCCAGTAACGTACTCAACTTGAATACTGCTCAGAAACCATTGTTTTCGTCGCATGGTGGCACCACATATCACAGTAACATATTCAATTTCTCCAAGTGACCACTCGGTGGCGTGCAAAAAGTGATATCGTTCCGCTTCACTGAGTCGAGAATGGACTTCCCCATTGATGAGAAAAGTTCGGCTTTCGTTTTTATCACCTTAAGAATTAACGCAACCTACCTTACATGGTATTAGGTAAGCAGCAGCAGTGGAAAATTGTCTATTATTTAAGCCTGCTTAGTATAAAATGTATCAAGTCATTTTGTCATGTGGTTTTTAGGCGTTAAATTCTACGGGTTGACTTGGATTGATTTAATCAACTCACCAGTCAACTTGATGTACACGTCGCCCTCATGACCTGCCCACGGGCGACATCCAACGGACAACGTAACAAGGTACCAATGACTTCTTAAAGGTTTGGACGGAAGTCGAACTCCATGATGCTACAGTAAACACTGTTATTGGCTATATTTTGCCCAGTACGTAAGTTTTTATAAAATTATCAAAATTGTTCTACATAGACAAAAAACAACAACAAATCCTCCGAATACGTTACCCAGAAACTTTGCTTTTGCCGTCGGAGCAACAAAAATAATCCTATGCCAGAAACCAGAAGCGAAGTTGCACTTAAAATTACGATAAACCATGTTACTATGTTATCGTCCATCACTTGCCTGAAAAAGACATTTGAAATTTACGATTAGTTTGAAGGTAATTTGTTAAAAAACGTACTTTGTTGGTCCAGAATGAACAAAATAAGCAACATTTTTCCCAAAACTAGTCGGCCTGAAACTAATCGTCGATTGTTGCAGAACAAAGGCTCTATGTTGGAAAACAATCCACAGTTAATTATGGTTATTTTTTAAAATATAAATACACAGCATTTGTTGGCAACTAAATAATCAGGACACAAATTTTATTTCGACTACATTTTTTAAAAATTTATCGAGCAAACATTAAAAAACCGCGCACCGCAATCTCATTGGATATTCGTTTCATGAAAGCGTTGTACGGAAAAACTTTTTGCAGTTGACAGTTATCTTTTTATGGAAACCGTATCCTTTGTTTTCAATCAGTGCTTTTTAAAAATGATTTTTGCTGCTATTTTGAAGTGAAACAAATAAATATTGTTTCACTTGCTAGATTGTTTGGTTATTAACAGACTGATTTCGATTTCGTGGCAGTTTGTAAATGTTGTTTTGTGTAAGCAATTTTGTTTATGTTAAAAACTTTTGTTGTGTTATAATTGCTCCTTTTGTCATTGTTAATTTTTGATGTACCAACAACTTAGTTTTGGTTTCTAACACAAGTATTTTTTGGGTTGTCACATTTGTACATTCATTGATACAACAAATCATCAAAATGAGGTAAGTGCTTTCTCAAAGTTTACAATGAGTTGTATATATATTCTACTAATTTTGTGCTAATAAATACAAAAGAACCATTAGTGTAAAAGTGACCTAATTTATTGTGATGATGTAATACAGTCCTATTTTGTGTCATCAAATTGGCAGCAGTTAAGTAAAAAAAGGCAAAACATTTTAGCGCTGAAGTTCCATATTGCAAATCATGCAAAGCATCTGTGATGATTTATGATGATGCTGAGAGGAAATGGAAAACTGTCGGCCGTGCACCGGGTTTGTCTGGCGCTTGTGTTTATCATCACACTGTGGAAAACACATTCAGGGTTGTTGCAAGGAAAGACAGTGGGGGAGAAGTAAGTATCTATTGACAAGATGTTGTATCGCCTGTCGCGAAATAACTGGTCACAAACATAATATGTTTTGATTTTTTTCTGTAAGTCTTTTGAGCAGAATTCAAATGTGACTGAAAAGTGGACATGTGCTACGCCCATTTTTTNTAATATGTTTTGAATTTTTTCTGTAAGTCTTTTGAGCAGAATTCAAATGTGACTGAAAAGTGGACATGTGCTACGCCCATTTTTTGTCATTATTTTCCAATATCAGTAAAAAATACAGTTTTAAAAAATTTAAGAAAAAAAGCTTTTCTATCTTTCTATACAGGTATATATACCATTCAATGCTTAGATCCATATGGGTGTTTAAAAACACAAACCAAAAAAGCAAAGTTCCCTATTATACTTAACATTTCAATGTAAAATCGACAAATTACTTTTTGTATGAAAATAAAGTATGCCAGGCACGTTAAAGGCGTACATTTCAAGACACTTGTGTACATTTCAGGTTGTAATAAACTGCTCTGTGCTTCCGCAATTAAAATACAACAAGGCAACACCCACCTTCCACCAATGGAGGGNATTTCAGGTTGTAATAAACTGCTCTGTGCTTCCGCAATTAAAATACAACAAGGCAACACCCACCTTCCACCAATGGAGGGCTGGAGACAGGACAGTTTATGGACTCAACTTCGCTAACCCTGATGAGGCTAATATTTTTGCAAATGCAGTGGAAAGTGCCCTGGAAGTTTTAAGGGGTGGAGGTATGTTATTTCCTGGCTGTATGTTTTGAAATATTTAAAAATAACGATTTTACCTCCAGTGTATTAAAAACAATGTAGATAGTTTTGTCAATGTTGTGCAACTTATGGAGTAGTTAAGAGTAAATAAGCTTTTTTGAAGAAGAACATGAATAAGTACATATCACTTTAGGTTGACATTTACTATTGTTTTCATATCTTGTCATTGTGGATAAGGAATCATGTGTATTAGATACAACAAATCAGTAATTCATTGACAGACTGGCAATCATGCCTGAGGCAATGTTAAACCTCATAGAACTGATGCACAAGTATTCTGCACAGTTTGCCTGGCAGAAAAACTTGTTTTGATGTCAGACGCATTCCGACTTCACGTGAGGTCACAAATGATTCGGTTGATTCGGCCGAATTTATTAGGTAAAACTTCCGAACATTCGGTTTCGCCGAACCGAAAATAGCCGATTCGGTACATCTCCACTTCAAACCATTTAAATGTGTAATGGAATTCGTTATTTCTTGTCAATACAATGTCATCCAGCAACATCCACCTGTTGCAGATATCAACAAATGAACAGTTGCAAAGGTTGATGAACAGATGTGTGCCAATCAGCTCTCAATCAACTATAGGAAAACTAAATACATTATGTTTTCCAACCGAACAGCTTGTTTCCAACCCCAATGCAAAATCTGTAAATTGGGCAAATTTGCAGAAAACCGATTCAGTTAAGTTCCTGGGTGTGATTTTAGACAAAAAATGTCATGGATTCCACACATATGCCACATTAGAAATACAATTTCATCAGCCTCTAGAGTTTCTTAAAGTTGAGACATTATGAACAGATAAAACCCCCTGAAAAACCTATACTAACAAGACCAGTGGTTCTCAAACTTTTTTATTGTCGGGGCCAAATGGTATTTTTTTAAGTGTGTAGAGAGCCGCAAAAAACGAAACCTTAAGAAAATCACTAAAGATTATTACTTTGAAAGCTAAAATAGCAATGTTTGATGGTTTTCTGCGGTCTGGTTCGAGCCGCAAAATAAGTAGTTGGGAGCCGCATGCGGCCTCGAAAACCGAGTTTGAGAATCACTGAACAAGACACACATGCGACAAACAAAGTCCTGCAAAATAGAATTTCAAACGCGATGTGCATGACATGGAACTAGCCAAGATTGTATTTTACTTTAAACACAATAAGTTACCTCCGATATTTGACAACCTTTATATTTCCACATCAACCATACATTAACATGCAACCAGCCGCGGTCAACATTTGGTACAAATGCACAAAAGTATGAAACGATTTTTGCAAAATTACCATTGCAAAAACGGATTGGCAGCGTTTAAGCGCAGCCTGAAGCTATTTGTTGTGGCCACTTAATCAAAACAGCAATCACAGTAAAGTCCACAAACCCGCAGTTCTGTGCACGTGGTATCTAGTTACTAGATTGCAGTATGCTTGGTATGTAGGCTGTAGCACTATGAGGTGCACTGTTTACATTCCACAGGGTCTTTTGCCTAATTACTGCCTATATCGCGTCCAATGCTCTTCATTGATTACCCTGCCCCATGAGTTTTATATTTTCTTTTTTTTTTGCGCTACAATTGCTCGAAGCCCATTTTTGCATTTTTTACAGATTGCAGTACTAAATGGCATACTTGTTTCCCTTGGTTCATCATGTGGTTTATTTATACACACAGTGCTGCACGTTAAGTTAAATTATTTGCCGGTACGACAGTTGCAATGCCACATGCGTTACTTTTCTACCGACAACTATAGATTATATTAGGGGTGGCCACCCCCCCCCCGTCGATCGTCTGCTTTTGACTGGTCGATCGTCTGCTTTTGACTGTTCGATCGCACTAAATTCTCTACTACTAATCAAAAGCTTATTAATTTAAAAACAAATAAAAAAATATAAAACAGCACTTCTGACACAACGCACAAATGTGCAATGAGACAATAGTTATGTAAATGTAACTTTCTTTGTTGCGTAACAATTGTTATTTTGACACCACATTATGTCGTCACAACTACAATGTTTGTCGTCACAACTTGGGTATTTACGAAGCAGTTGCAATTTATTTGGGAGATTTAAAAGTTCCTTCTGACTACTTTGATTAAAAATATGTACATATCAGACGTTTTATTGTTGTAAGAACTAAAACTCATGACTATAAATATGTGGTAATTGCCAATCAAATCTCATGAAACATGCGTTATTGCTTTATGTTAGTGGGAGCCTAAATGGCCAGTCGATCGCCTACAATTGAGAAATTTTTTGTCGATCCTGGCGTCTATCAAGTTGGTAACCTCTGGATTATATTATTTCAAATAGTCGGGGTCAGCTACAAGTCATAACCACGTGTGGTTCAAGCTGATCATTTTTTTGTTCCAACGCATCGACTTGTTCTGTTTATTGTGAATTATTATTATTACGTTTATTCCGTGCGCTGTGAACAAAATAAAATTGAGTGAATGATTGTCAATATTGTTTACTCATCTCATCCTATTTGTTTGCTTGTTAGACAGATTTGCTTCTTTACCCTAGCTAGAGGAGCTTAGCAGTTAACATTCCAAAGTTACTTTTTATGAACTGAATGTATTTAAATGTGAAGTCAAACTAAATTGTTTGGGGTAATTAAACAATTCATGAAGAATGTACACGACACAAACTAAATGTATTTTCAATGACGTCACCAAGGATGTACGTCCTCCGGCTTTGTCGCTCTATTCTCCAAATATCCGCAAAATCTGGAGCACTGAATGACGTCATCGAATCGGGTATTTGATCAGCTGGACACTGAAACAGCTAAACCAGTGGTTCTCAACATTTCGTGGACCGTGGTGGTGGTCCCCTAAAAGTGATTTTTGGGCCTCGTGGCCCCCTTTAAGTAACCCTGTATGACCTGAAGCCCCGTTAAGAAAGTAATTGGAAATCTTGTGTTGGAGTTCGGTACTAATTTCGGATTTAAACAGGTCGTAGAGTAAACAAGAATCCGTAATCGTGAAAAAATTCAATATAGACAAATAGTATGTAAAATAGTCGATTAAATTAGAGAACAAAGTTTAAAAAATGGCTTTTATTGGGTGTTTCTGGTGGTTTTCGGGTTCGGGTTTTGTTCCAGTTTGGGCAAATTATCCGGTCCGAACCGGTTTGCGGTTTTTAAACCGGTTCAAATTTTCATCGTTTTAATTCAATTCTACCAATCATCTACCTGGCCTTATCAAACTCCAAAATAATTTTGCCCGTGCACTGTTATTTTTAACACGCCCTATAAGTGTCATCTCGGGTATTCTTTAGTGCGCTGTTTTGAAAAAAATCGCAAAATATAAAACAGACTGCATTTTTTACTGGTTCGGTTCCGGTTCCGGTTCGGGTCCAACGCCAAACAAAATATGGGGTTCAACTCCGGTTCGGGTTTTTCGAAAATCGTAATTAGCGGTTCAGGTTCGGTTCGGGTTAAATGAAATTAACCGCCCAAACCGGTTTGCCGGTTCGGGTTCAGTTCCGGTTCGACTCCCTGATCCTAACACATTCCGCTGGTTGATGTCGCTGTTCGGATCGACTCCGCACAAGGTCACCTTGACAGGTTCCAGAAACACTTCGATCCACTCGTGTTAGGGAAAGCACCACTTCTGTAAACACCCCCCCCCCCTCATCGATAATACTTCTTCTGTACTTCTGTAAACACCCCCCTCCCCTATCGAAATACATTACTCAGAAACTTTGCTTCTGCCGTCGGAGCAACCAAAATAATCCTATTCCAGAAACCAGAAGCGAAGTTGCACTTAAAATTACGATAAACCATATAACTATGTTATCGGCCATCACTTATCTGAAAAAGACATTTGGAAATTACGATTAGTTTGAAGGTTAAGTGTTAAAAAACTTACCTTGTTTGTGCAAAATGAACAAAATAATAAACGTTTTCCCAAAAGTCGGTCTGAAACTAACCGTCGATTGTTGCAAAACAAAGGCTCGGTGTTGGTAAACAATCCATCGTTTGTTTTTGTTACATTTAAAAACATAAATGCATGAATTTTATTAGCAGCCAACAATCAGAAAACGAAATTTATTTCGACTATATTTTTGAAATTTATCGAGCGAACACCTTGCTCTCATTGGATATTCGTTCCAGGAAGGCGTTGTACGGAAAAACTTTTTGCAGTTGTCTATTTATGGAAACCGCATTATATTGGGTTTATTTTCATTTCAGTGCTTTCAGAAATGATTTTTGCTGCCGGTTTGAATTGAAACAAATGGATATTGCTTTACTAACTCAAACGATGGCTTGTTAAAACAAATATACTTATTTCGATTTCGATTGTTTTCATTGCAGTTTGTAAATCCTTTTTGTGTAAACAATTTTGTTTTTGTTTATCTTCTACTTTTGTGGCGTTGCTCTATTTGTGTGTGTGTTAATTTTTGAATTACTGACAACTTAGTTTTGGGATCTAACTGTGTTTTGTGTTAGAGTTTTAGTTGTTAGGAATGCTACAACCAATCTCATGTTATTAATTAAGTAAATTTTTCCAAAAGTAGTTACATTTCTTCATTCATTGATACAACGAATCACTAAAATGAGGTAAGTGTTTCTCAAAGTTAGCAAGAAGCTGTATTTTGTGCTGTTATATATACCATATTTATTTTTTCAATTGTAAGCTGCGACTAGAGACCAGAATTTCTCGAGAAATCTCAAAAAAATCGAGTCTCGATTCTCAAAAAAATTGAGAAATTATGTCATGTATCTTAAACAAAAAATAAATCCCTCTTATCCTCCTCTTATCACATGTATTTTTCGTTTCAACTCGCCCATAGAGCCCACTAGGCACATAACTTTCTTATTTTGCTTACGAAACAGTGATTTTTAATGTGCCTTGCCACTAAGCTTTCACCTTTCACAGGCAGTAGTCACGCCTGGTTGCGTAAGATCTGTAACAGTCACTTCGGTTTTTGCTGCTTTGCCACCGAATCACTACTTGCGATGGCTACTAGAAGCTAAAAAACGTACAGTCGGGATTTTTTTGTTTGTTTTTGTTAGAAAATCGGCCTAAATAAAAATTCCAGCCTCCCGAGATTCTCGAGAAATGGATTTTTAATTTCTTGTTTCTCGAGAAACAAAAAATTGGAGAAATAGAGGAACCCTAGCTGCGACTTCTCCCCCCCCCCTAAACAACAGTAACTAATGCAGCTTCCGTTATTTTTTTGACACCTAAGCATTCGGCTTACAATCGAGGACAGCTCATAAATAAAATACAAAATAACCATTAGTGTAAATGTCTTGACTAAATACGTTTTTATGATTCCATCTTCTGTGGTTATTAAATTAACAGTAGTTTAGTAAATATTAACATTTAAATTTTCCAGCGCTGAAGTTCCGTATTGCAAATCATGCAAAGCATCTGTGATGATTTATGATGATGCTGAGAGGAAATGGAAAACAGCAGGTCGTGCACCACCCCCCCCCCTTTGCCCTATTGTTTGTGCAACTTACAATTGAGGGTAGCTTGCATTTTTATGTCATGCAAATATTATTGTACACCCATGCTTTTTGATTTATTTTGTGTTCAAAATTCTTTGCACATTGGCTTTTCATGTCAACATACACTCTACCGGGTATTGTTATTTGTGTGACTGACAATTGTTGACAAAGAGTTGTTCTATTTAGCATAAATAAGTGTTATCCCCCCCCCCTCAAAAAAATTGAGAAATTATGTCATGTATCTTAAACAAAAAATAAATGCGACACCTCTTATCACATGTATTTTCCGTTTCAACTCGCCCATAGAGCCCACTGGGCACATAACTTTCTTATTTTGCTTACAAAACAGTGATTTTTAATGTGCCTTGCCACTAAACTTTCACCGTTCACAGGCAGTAGTCACGCCTGGTTGCATAAGATCTGTAACAGTCGCTTCGGTTTTTGCTGGNTCCGCAATTAAAATACAACAAGGCAACACCCACCTTCCACCAATGGAGGGACGGAGTCCGGACAGTTTATGGACTCAACTTCGCTAGCCCTGATGAGGCTAATATTTTCGCAAATGCAATGGAAAGTGCCCTGGAAGTTTTAAGGGGTGGAGGTATGTTATTTCCTGGCTGTAAGTTTTGAAAAATAAAATTATTGATTGTAACTCCACACTGCATTGGTGCTCAACCTTATACTGATCGTGTACAACCTTTTATATTTTTCTGTAACTACGTACTATCTAAACCCTGTTGAATGGGTAGACCAAGAGAGTCCTTTTGACTAGGCTAGTATATTTCTAAAACCAGCAAGGTTAGCAATTTCAAAACACATCCAATACACAAGTTTTACCCAAAACCAGGGCAGCTCAGTTGGGTTTGTTGAGTTGCAATTGTTGACCTGACTTGAACTGATCATGACAGAACACTAGTCTTGTACCACCTGAAAAGCTACGCGAGCCACTAGTGATTTGCAGACCACTAGAAGCAAGTTAGGTATCAAGTTCAATGATGTGCAACTCAAGAAGTAGTTTACAAAAGTAAATTAGCTGTGTAGGATAAACAGGCACACATACATATTGTTTTAGCATAAAGAAAATGAATAAATATGTAATCACTTTAGGTTAAAATCTATTTTTTTTATATTCTGTCTTTCAGTAAATGAGGAATCATGTGTTATACACCTATTTTGCGAATTTCTCAAGTTTGTAAACTTTATTTGAACACTTGTTCATTATAGCAGCTAAGGGTTTAATAAACAAACAGCCACATACCCACCCTATTTGAATATAATTTACACCATAGTCCTGTTTGGCTACGAAAAAAACTCCTCAAACATGTAATTTTGTTCTCAATCTATATATTGCTTGAATTTCCGTTCATTATTTGTCATTAGGAGCAAGCATACAACCACTTAAAACCATTTACATGTGTAATGGAATTCAACATTTCTTGTCAATATTGTTTACTCATCTCATCCTGTTTGTTTGCTTGTTACACAAATCTGATTCTATACCCTACCTAGAGGAGCTTAGCAGTTTAAATTCCAAAGTTACCTTTTAAGAACGGAATATATTTGAATGTGAAATCAAACTAACTTGTTTGGGGGTAATTAAACAGTTTTTGCAAAAATGTACAACTTTGGATACAATAAATGTATTTCCAATAAAAAAGCTGGTACATTAATAGTAAATGCCAAAACACTGAAACTTTACCTATTGATACAATAGTTTGTTGATACATATTGCAAATAAATTTTCGTTGAAACAGTCATATTAGGAAGAACTTACATTTTTAACCTTCAGTTTTAACCTTCACAAATAACACAAAAGTGTATTTGAACCGGTGGTGGCTTAAACAAAGTTTTATTTGCATCAGTTTGTCAAGTTAGAGGGTTGTTGAAGTGCATGTATAATGATTAATTAGTTGATGACAGTTCAAGCTACTGCTAAAGTCATTATCACGTTGGCATTGACTTCTTTTCTTTTTGATTAACCTTCCTCTTTGTGACCTGTGGTGAAACATGACATGACATTGAGATTGTATTTGTCAATTCAGTTTTACTTTCTCTCTCACTTTGATAATCATTGAAGTCTTGAATTACAAAGTTGTGTGGTTTTATTTTCATAGACAGTGGGGGGGGGGTTGACTTCTTTTCTTTTTGATTAACCTTCCTCTTTGTGACCTGTGGTGAAACATGACATGACATTGAGATGTATAGTTGTATTTGTCAATTCAGTTTTACTTTCTCTCTCACTTTGATAATCTTGAAGTCTTGAATTACAAAGTTGTGTGGTTTTATTTTCATAGACAGTGGCAGGATGTTTTATGGTGTTTTAAAAAACTTAACTAAAGTGGTGTTATATAAAATTTGAATGATGTCTTCGCAAAGACCTGTTCGCTCAACTGTTTCAATTAAACTTTGTAAGTAGAAAAAAACTTTGATGTTTTCATCTGATTTTAGTTTTTTTGTTCTGAACCTGAGTTTCCAAAGACTTTGGAATAAACTGTCAGTGTAGTGTAAAGTTTTTGTCAATCTGTAGCATTTCAGTAAACTCACTTCTTTAATATAATTCTTAGCTTCTCCCAAACTTCGCCGTCGAAGTCATACTTGTGGATATTCTTCTGCTCCTTCAGCCAAACCATCTTCTCCACCTCTTTCCAATCTTTGTGACTCTTTAAACTTGTCAGTTTCTCAGTTTCCTTGCATTCCTTCTACCTTCGCTTCCAGCAATCCGCTTACATCTTCCGTACCGAATTTTCACCGCTCTACTGCTGATGACCAAGCTTTGCTACAAAAAGACTTGGGACCTGCAAGAGAATATTCTAGAAATCAACCTTTACAGAATTCCTTTGTTACTAATGATGATTTTGTGGTTGAAGATAGCTTGAGCTCTTTTTGTTTGCCTGACTTATCACATCTTGAGGCTAGGACTCCACTAAATGATAATGAGGCAAATATATCAACATGTCGTCCTCCATTACCACGGAAACCAAAGAAAAGGTCATCACATGAATCTCTCTCGCTTCCGGGATCACGGAGTTCATCACCAGTGTGTGGTCGGTCATCTGGGACCTCCACTCCGCTTGCCAAAGTTCTCATGGAGTCTCTAGTAAAAAAGCATCGTCAACCTTTGCAAGATAAGCATCGACGTATTTCCCAACCATGCATGTTGAAACCAAATCAACTCGACAATGGGGTAACAGCACCACCATGTACACCAGCATTTTCACCCATGCCATCTCGCTCAGCTTCACTCACTGATATGAGGAAGTTGTCTGAAAAAGGCGAAACAGATTTTACTCGTAATGCTTTTCCCTCTATGGCTGATGTCATGCAAGAATTATGTTTGAGGGTGCCGGTAACACCTCCCCATGATGCCAGTGGAATCTCAACCACACAGAATAAAATAGGTTTCAATGCATGTATTTGTGCATCTTTGAGTGCTTTTCCTGGTTGTATAGAGATTTATTGTGGCTTGTGAAGCTGAAAGTTGTTAACCATAGGGCATTGATCTCTTCAAATAACTATTAAAATTTTACACATGACTACAGATCAAACATTCAAAAGCATGAAACCTGAAAATGTACAGTGATTGTGTGTGGAAATCTTGTGTATTGCATATACAGTGTTTAAACCTCCTTGTACATTCTAGTGCTATTCTAGTCATGTTGTTTTTGTATCATATTTTTAATGATTTGATAGAAATATTAAATTAACCTTAAGCCAGCAAGAAATTTTGTTTCAAAGTAGCCTGTTTGAGTTGATGCTTTCTACTAATTTGTCCTTAGAAATCTAAAAATAATTGCACAATTTTTACGATAACCGATTCGTGTAAACATGAATGTGGGGACTGGGGACCCATTCCTTTTTGTTTGCAAAAACAATCACGTCAGTAGGTCAAATGGTGTACATAGTAAATTGGTGAATAGGATATAAAGTATATGAAAACATGTTTTGGTATGTTACACAAAAACGGATTGCACAGGACAAATATAAAAGTTTTGTAATTGTTGAAAATAAGACAAAATAGGGACTCAAGTCAAAAACAAGGATATTTCTTGGAAATAGGGGGCAATAATTTTTTTTAAGACATTCCCCTTTGAAATAAGGATAAATCTTATGAATATGGACAGTATGACAAGGGGGGGGGGATGAATGTGGGGACTGGGGACCCATTCCTTTTTGTTTGCAAAAACTATCATGTCAGTAGGTCAAATGGTGTACATAGTAAATTGGTGAATAGGATATAAAGTATATGAAAACATGTTTTGGTAGGTTACGCAAAACTGGATTGCACAGGAAAAATATACTAGAAGTTTTGTAATTGTTGAAAATAAGACAAAATACGGACTGAAGTCAAAAACAAGGATATTTCTTGGAAATAGGGGGCAATAATTGTTTTTAAGACACTCCCCTTTGAAATAAGGATAAATCTTATGAATATGGACAGTATGACAACGTTGTGTATTTGTCTTTGCAGGAGCACCAGCTGGCCCATCAGCAGCAGAGTTGGAGGCTAAAAGGTAAGTTCACTTCCCTGTGTGGCTGGTTGTGTGTTGTGAAACTCTGTACTACAATACAAGCTGGGTTTGGTTATTCTGTGACACATTTGCCAATACATAAACACAGCCTTACTTGCTGTGATGATTCAATACCTGCTTTGGGCTGAAACTCTCAATCTATAATCTTTATTACCACCTGTCAATTTATGACTTAATTGGTAACGTTGCCCTGTAAAAAGAACCAGTTTCCGGGGGGGGGGTATAATCTTTATTACCACCTGTCTATTTATGACTTAATTGGTAACGTTGCCCTGTAAAAAGAACCAGTTTCCTCTAGTCAAGTCTGTCACTAACCTTTTTATGTTGATCATAAACATTTTTTGAACAATAATGTAGGCTATGCTTTAAAATAAAAGTGGTTTACGTTAACTGTAGGTGTTTTAAGTACTCCTACTGTGTACATTTGATTTGACGATAATTTTTGCAAAATGTTTAATAGTTTTGCGTAAGAAAGTGTTGTTTGTGTATAAAAGGCATAAGTTCATGTATGTCTGAAGAATTATATTTATCCAAATATATTAAAACGATGCTGTTCAACCAATGCATTATGAAAAGTTGTGTGCAAAAGGTGTAATTGACAAAACTAGGAACTGTATTTAGTTTTATGTGTTAGCAAAAGCAGGCTCATCTATCACATTAAACTTGACAACAAAACAAAAAGTAAAAAAAATACTTTTGCCACATAAACCCTGAAGAGTAATTTAATCAGAAACATAACTATCGGAGTACTTGTGTATGTAGAATACATCTGCACTAATGATGACAACAGCAATTTTTGAAACATCTGCCTTATTTAATTTACACACAAAAGTTATTTTTGATTAAATTGATTTTCTAGTCCATGTTCCTAACCCTGAAGAAATATGTGATTAGTTTATTTGCTGCAACCGAAAAACTTTGGGAAACACTGGTTTTAAAAATTCTTTGTCTTTGCAGAAGAGAAAAAGAGCAACAGGAGCGGCAAGAGCGAGAGAGAAGAGAGAGACAAGAAAGAGAAAGACAGGAGCGGGAGAGGCAAGAGAGGGAGCGCCAAGAAAGGGAAAGAGCATCTTCAGCTTCATGTAAGAAGTTTCAATCAATTTTACTTTATAACAACATCCCTGAGTACGATTGTTCCTTAACCTGAGTGTAATTTAAATATTTTTTTTCTTTGTATGGCTTTGTAGTTGGTATATTCTTGATTTTGCCATCTAATTTGCATAGAAAAGCCTATTTGGGCCATTATATTGGTATTGTTTGCACCCAAAAAGAAGCCAACTTCGGCTATGGCTAAACATTAGGTTGTTTTATTCTATTGAAATTAATTCGGGCAGTTTGATAATCACATACAGTTTGAAAATGAGCAAAAGTTTATTAAAGAAGCATTGTAATAACTTCAGGAGAAAATCCAAATCATTGTAGCATTTTTTACCAACATCGTCATTATTACAGCTATACCTTCACCCCCAACTGGTGGGGTCCCTGCACCCCCTCCTGCACCGGCCGGGATCCCTGCACCCCCACCACCGCCAGCTGGCATTCCCGCACCCCCACCGCCCCCCGCTGGCGTTCCCACACCCCCACCGCCGCCTTCAGGAGGACCTCCAGCCTCTTCGGGAGGAGGAGGTGGTGGTGGTGGTGGTGGTGGTCTTGCTGCTGCATTGGCTGGAGCAAAACTCAAGAAAACTCCGGTAAGTGTTGATATTGCAGAAATGATGTGCATAAAAAGTTTGTTTAATTTTGGATCCCCCACCTTTTTTGTGCTTACTACTTCAAAGTTAGGTTAAACTGTAACTTTTGTATTTTTTCATATTTTTGGTTGATCTGTTATTTCAACCTAATGCAAAGGTTTAGTGAAATTAGGCACATTACGGAACACAATAATGTTGTTCAATGGTTGACAAAGATACAGACCCAATTAAAATTAGGCAACAAATATCAAACTGATATATGTATTGTAAATGTAGAATAATACAATAAATATGAAAACTACTTTATTTAAATATATATATATATATATACAGCAATTGTAACAATTGAAAGTTGGCTCAAACACTAAAATGGTACTATTGTTTTGTAGATGCACTTTAGGGTAAATTGGTTTTTTATTTGGAGTTTAAAAATTACATTATGTTATCACACAGTATGTTTTGCTAGTTTGATTAAATTCCAGCCACTTCAAGAGTCATTGCATGAACGTAATGAAAAATAAGTTTATTCAATTACTATGCCTATATTTGGCTTTAAATGCTCACCAAACTTTAGAAGTGAAACTTGACTTTTTTATTTATAAGTTGCTTTTGTTTCTCCGACACACTGAAAATGTTGTGTTTGTTGTGTTTACAAGCAAAGTTGTTTGAAAATGAAATGCCTTTGTTTTTGTATTTTAAATCATACAACACAAACAAAGGGTATTGTGATGTAATGTTTTGATTTGTTTTTAACACTTCCTTTACCAATGATGTTGAAATTGAAATTTTAAAACCCTTGTAATGTTGCTGGCTAAATAATGTTTCAAGCTATTGTCTTGGTAGTATTGCCAATAACCTTTAAATTTAACCTCAAATTAAAAGCAAATTGCTTCTCTTATAAAATTTCTTCCCAAATAAAAGTTATGAGTTTTGTCGTTTTTTGGCGTAATGGTGTATGTAAAGAATTAATGACAAACTTAAAGGTGTGTGAAGAAATATTAACAAACTTAAAGGTGTGTGTAAAGAATTAATAACAAACTTAAAGGTGTGTGTGAAGAATTAATAACATGGGAGCTATTGACTGGTCTGTGTGTGTATAAATAATCCCCATGTCTTGAGCTACGTCACAGGAAATGCCTGGTATTAGGCATCACATTAGTCCGCCCAGATAGATGTTTGGGGGTTTAACGCAACACCTTTTTTTGCTTAGCAGATGGTTTGCCTTTACAGTATGAGCACAAACGATTTATTATGTTTGGTTTGATATAAAACCAAAAAAAAATAATGTTAAATGCTTGCATGCAAATTAGACATATAAATCTCCGTTTTTATTGCTACTAAAAAGTTAAGAACTTCATTTAAACCATTTTTTATGGTTTACAACTTGACAGGATTTTTTTTATTGCCATCTATTTTTACCTGCTTGAGTAACAACAATTACCATTGGACAAACAAATGTTTAACTTTAATTAATGTATTTATCGCCATGTAAACGAAATATTTTCATTTTAATTTGTCAAATTGTTTTACAACCATCGGTACACAACGCACAGTTCGAAATATTCTGAGCAAAAGATATATGTTTTACCCTCAAATACTGGCATCTTTTTGCTCAGAACATGAGGAACTAGATTTTAATACATTTCATACTTTTTTCAGGCCCCAGAAGAGTCCTCTTCAGCCCCATCTGGTGGAGGTGGTGGAGGAGGAGGCGGTGGTGGTGGAGGTTTAGATTTAATGGGAGAACTTCAGAAGAAGATGCAGTAAGTATTGTGTTTTTTAATCTCAAACTTCCTCAGCTTGACACGATCCTGTTACAACTAGAGATAGACTGATATAGATTTTTTGAGGCTAGTTAAGTAGGCTGATAACCAGTATTTAAAGTTGATGTTTTGTTTGCAGTAAAAGACCCAAATTTGTACCTTTTTGAAAACGTCAAACTTCAAATGTTTGATGATTGTAGGACAAAGAAATAGTGATGGGACGATACCAGGCTTTGAAGCGAGTATCGATACCGAGTACGAGTACCATATGTATATACCTTCGATACCGAGTACTTAAGTGCAGTGTTGTACTTAGTTGTATATCACTAGCTCATTTATCTGCCATGGCCGGGGTACAGGCGTGCACACACACATGCAGAAAAATGTAATCTCCATACGATAGCAAAAAAAATATTCTGTCACTTGGCACAACTTTTTCCTGATTTTGTAAATATTGGCATAAAGTTGCCTGCATTCTTATGGTGTAAACTGGCCTTCGGTATTCGCACGTGGCATCGAAAACTGAGACAAAATATTTTACCGAGTACGAGTACCGATACCACTGAAATCATTTGATACCGAGTACAGAGTACCGGGTACCCGTCCCATCACTACAAAGAAACAAAAATTGTAGTTCAAGGGTCTTGCTTCGCCATACGTATTAACAAACTTGTGAAAACTGAAACTTGGAAAAACGGAGCTAAAAAAGCAACTTCAGAGCAGCAAAGCTTTTGACAGTGATTTGCCTTGATACCAATCAGTGACTGGGCAATGCTCAAGGCAGGATACAGTGTCATCAAGCAAAAATAACGTAGTTACAAACATGCTGATAATAATCGGTAATATACTGAATATATGTCTCACTCTCACCGATAATCGCTCTATCTCTAGTTACAACTACCAGAAGCTTAATTCTAACAAAACTACCACATAATTAACCAAACTTTTTTATATTTCAGGAGAAGAAGAGCTGCACAACAGAATGGGGTAGGAAAATCAATATAAAATGTTGCGAATGCAAAACAAGTGGAAAAATGTAAACATATTGTCATATTTTGTTCCATAGGATGGTGGTGGTGCAGGTGGTGGTTCTGCCCCAAAGCCAGCAGCAAGCGTTCCACCAGCATCGAAGCCTGCTCCTGCTTCAGGTATGTATAATATCTGTAACATAGACTAGCTCATTTTGCTACTTTTCAGGCACCTATATTTTTAAACCAACTAAATTTATTGTCTGACAACTACCTGCTGAATTTGACTGACAATTTTTTTCTGGTGTTTTGATATGTTATTCCAAAATTGTGCATTTTGTCGAAAAGTAATGACATGATTAGCTGCAGACAGTGCACACTGTTTCGACCTATAAGGTCTCATAAGTGCAGCTGGTGACAAGAAATAGGATGTATTGGCTATTGTAGTCACACAGCGTTTGTTGGGAGTAACAGGCTGAAAGCCATGTCTCACCTATTCTGTTCGATGCCACAACTGTGCATAAACCACATTAGAACCTGGGTAACATTGGCTGGAAACTGTATACACTGTCTGCAGCTTATCATTTATTGGCTTGATGCTATTACAGTAAAGACATGGTTTTGTCAGTTATTAGTTAACAGTGAAATTTAATAGAGGGTAATCAAAAAGCAGTCAACCATTGGAATATAGTGAAAGGTATGTAGTTGCTTTTGATGTCAATGCCCACTGATGATATTTCAACGAGCAAAAGTCCTGTACAAAGGACAAAAACTTCTTGTGATTTGGCACACTTTTCTGACTGTGTATTCATGGGCCAACTTTTGTTGCCAGCTGAAAGCAGCAAGTTTGGAAAAGAATTAGTGATGCACCAAAGTTTCAGTTGGCTAAAACATTTTGGTCAAATATGCCGTTTTCCAATGCATCAGATTCGGGCCAAACTTTTTTTAACATTCAGTCGCAACTGAACTTTTTGAAAGTGTGGCTTAATGCCAAATTACATTATCGCCAATATAAAAAAATCAAGAATTAACTAAATATTGCAAAAATATGGGCCTCATTGTCTGCAAAATATTAGAAGTTTAGCAAAGCTATTGTAAAAGTGATTTTGAAATGTCATAAACCAGTTTCTTGAAGATTTAACCTGATTGGGCCAAAGTTGTTTGTTCGTTTTTGGCCTGAACCTTTTGAGGGGGGTTTGGTGCATCACTAATAACAACCAATATCGTTTTAATTCAGCACTGTTTTTGTTTGTTATGTGCCATATTTCAAAAACAAAATTTATTGTTTTCTCAATCAAAAAGAAGTTTTGGTTCATTCCACAGATTGATTTTATTCTATTTTTTCCTCTGCTGGTTTGTCCATGAACTTTTGGTACAAATTGTTTGATGGATATAAATGAAACTTTTACAACTGGTACATGTGCTATCTGTTTTACTCAAACACTCAAGTGGTTATCCCAGTATATGTTTTGCATAATACTTGTCAATGTCTTTATAAAACACAATTTGTCCAACATATTTTGTGATGCCATAGAGCCTCTAAAGAGGCCCTCATTGGCGCCATTTTATGCCAAATAATACAGAAGATATATGGAAACACGTAAAGTGCCTGAATTTTGGAGAGCTTCAATGCAAATTTGATTGGCCACATTAATGAAAATTTGGGGTTTTATATCACTATACCCGCTGTATTTTTTGGACACTAACTGGTGTCCGTGAGGCTCTGTCACGTAACAATGGGTTGGACAACTTGCCACCACACTGTGTAACGATATAGTTGTGACGTCTTAAGAGTGAAGGCTGATAGTAAAACCATTTACTTCAATCTATGGATTAGGTTGGGAATAAATCTGCACTTTTGAGCACAAGTATATGGAATATTATGAGATATTCCTTTACACATGTCATTTGTAAACCAAAATCATGGATATACTTGGCAACCTTCATTGAAACTGATCGGTCATCAGTGTATGTACTCTTGAGCATACTGTGTGCAGACTTTGAGGAAAATGATTGCATTTGTTTGTTTTTTCTGTCCTAGAGCAAAACGTTAAATATGCAACAAAAAACGGCGGGCAAAAACGTTGTTTTAAGGGTAACCTTTGCTCTTAAATTAAACTGGCACCATGGACTAGGGGTGTGTCTTTTTTGTGACAGCTTTCCTCATATCAAACTTATCACATTGCATCACTTCAAGGCCTGTATGCTTCACTGGCCTGGAATATTGATTTACATGTCTGGTAAATTAAAAGAATACCGCTTGATGCAAACTGTATGTATTACAGCTAACACCACTGAAACCAAACGACCATGGCAAAAGACAAGTAACAACAGCACCAACAGCTCACCCTCAATGAATTCAAGGTATTTATATCATTGCTATGTTGAGTGCTATTCATGGTTTCTAAATATTCTGTAAAAGAATAAACAAGCCAATCTTCCCCTGAATGTGCTTTTCGGGGGGTTCTTGGCGCCCGATTATTGTTTTTCCTATGCAGCAAGCGCAGTACACATTTTTTGTTTTGGATTTAAACTTGCTGAGAAGAGCAATAAATCATTTATCAATGCTTTTATATTTGGCACATTTCAAAAATATCTGCAAATATATTGGGCTTTGTGCATGCTAAAGTCAATTTGGAAATATATCAATTAGATTACATAAAATTTATGATTCTATTTTTTTTAGAGTCATGCAAAAAAAAATAGAATCATAAAATTTTGTTAGGAGTCAATAAAAAAAATGTGACAGAGTCCTAAAAAAGCATGTGTTATTTATTACACAAACAAAGCTACAATTCTATTTATTTGGTTGACCTGTAAGTTCCTGGTACTTGTAATCAAACCACATTTTCCACTACTCTTTCATAACTTAAAGAGTGTTGTGTGGTGCAAAAAAAAAGTTGAAAAGCAATAAAATTCCAAACTGCGATAGATTACAAAATCCTTCTCCTACCACATCTAGACGTCCATCATTTGGTACAACGTAAGTCATCGACGACATAATCAAATTGTTTTACTCTTAAATCACTGATTTGTTATGTCTATTGAACAGGATATTATTTTCAAATAATAATAACCCAATTTAATGGATTTATGCTACAATTTTTCCTTGGTTTTGAAGTGATTGAATTCATGTACATTTTGATTCAATGTACAAATCCGTCTTTTGTGCATTTGACATTCGTTTATGTTTTCTGTTTTGGTTTAAAGTTTGATGACCTTTTATGTTTGTTGCTTTTATTAATGATAATGTTGCCTAATAATAAGTTTTTACATGGAAATTTACAGAAAATCTGGCGGAGCTTCCGACATGGATCAAATGAAGCAGGTTTGTAAAAAATGTTTTTTAGAACCCTGTAGCAGATTTAAGAAAATCTTTCATTTTCAATTTCTAAATATGTCAACATGCTTTACAGAACTATTACAGCCCTGTTCATTGAATGTTTTTTCTAATTTACAAATTGCAGTATTGAAAACTTCTATTTATTTCAAGTACTTTTTATTACTTCTTATTTTTGTTTAGGAAATTATTTCCGAAATGCGAGCTGAAATTCAGAAAGTGAAAGAAGAGATCATAAAAGGTACCTAAATTATATTTCAAATAGCAGAGATTAGAACTTTTAAACCTGGACAGTAACTTCCATCTCTGGTCATTGTGTACTGTTGGGTGGGCAGTACAATTGTTAGTCATGCAATCTGACTATGTTTCTGGGCAAAAAATCTTTTTTGTCTGTTAAAAAGTTGTGGGAATGTGGGCGGCACAAGTAAAAGGTTGTATAGCCCAGGTTTAGATCTTTGAAAAAAAATAGAAATAGGCCAACATTTCAAACATGCTATTAAAAATATAAAAATTGAATCAAGCCGGGTTGTGCAGTTGAATCTGGAGAGTCAGTTGAACAGTATAAAAAAAATGTTATGTAGTTTTGAGTTGTGATGCTTTTTTTTGTCAGTCTATTTGCCAAATGACAATGATTTAGGCAAGGGCACCATCAAGGCTTGCAGACCAAAAAGTTTTAACCCTTTTTACGGTTTAGTAACAAAAAAATAATTTGACATTAAAATTTACTGTGAATAAGGCAATAACACCTGAAGTTGTTGGTTGTTTTTGGAGTCGGTTTACTTACATCAACTAATATTATCAAAAAAAATTGGGAATTTTTTTTAACGGACTGTTTGTATCCATTTACTGACCAAGTATTTTCTTTTAATGAAAACAATTTTATTTACAGCTATCCGCGAGGAGATGAACAAATGATGTCATCATCTTTTCATGTCCTTACTCTCGTTGCCGCCCATTTTATTCTTCTGCCCTACATAGATCGTGGCCTTATTTACTTAGTATTATAACCATATATATTGCTCGATAAATAACCAAGTGGGATTTGGCTAAAACTGGGTGAAAAGGATTTGCCCCCCCCCCCCCCCCCCCCCCCCCCCCCCCCCCCCCCCCCCCCCCCCCCCCCCCCCCCCCCCCCCCCCCCCCCCCCCCCCCCTTAAGCCAATTTTTAACCTCGTTTAAAGTCTTTTGCGGGATTTTTTACAAAACATTTGCTCGCTATCGTTAAAATTGCTGCTAATATAAAAGGTTGCATAATTTGACCAAAATGAGAGAGTATATGAAATAAATCCTAGACATTGAAACACTTTGCAGCATTTTTGTGTGATCAACATTATTGTGGAATAGTAAATGTAAAGATACAATGAATTTTTTCCAATCAATTGTTCCGACACAGAAAGAAATGTGGTTCTGTTTTGTTTTTTGTGCTGTTTTTAACTCTCATCATTTGTCATGTGACCTTTTTTCATCCAATCACGCGCTCCGATCACACTATGACTCGTTTATCGCTGAAAGTGTGACCCCTATCAGTCCTTATTGTCACCATCAAAACTTCTTGTTTGTCATGCCTTTGTGTTTGCAAGCAGAACAACAAGATGAAAAAGAATGCAGTATTTTAGTCATCTGTCATCTCCTTTGTTTTTGTAACCATTACACCTTTATTGTGTTCATCCTAAAAAATAATGGGCGGGGCAAAAAATTGTAAGCTTTTCAAGTTGTTTTTGAATCAAAAAATTATGCTAAGTCCTTTTTAATGAAGTCAATGTCTTTGTACCCACTGTTAAAATTCCCTCAAATATTACAAGCATTCCTATGGTTTAATGCACTTTTGTGGTAGAGTTGATACTTAACAGTGTTTCCAAAACTTTTTTTCCAATCCTTTAGGAAGATGCTTTCAATAAGCCGCTCGTTCCTAAATTTGTAAATAGGAAACATCGTACGTTATTTTTATTCCACAATATTTTGCCAGCATCTGATTTTCTGTGTTACCGTGTTGAGATCATACAACCTGCTTTTGTAAACGTGTTTTTTCTGTGCTTATTGGGACTGTGGTAAAACCATTTTGTACAACCATGGTAGCGTTGCAGCCTTTACAGTAGCGATCTTTTTTAAAGACATTTTATGTTTGTTTTTTGCAACAGAACATTCTTCTGACAAAATAATCTATTTTCATGTTTCACCACAGTCCCTTTTATGATTGTTACCGGCAAAATGTGTTGACATATATGGAAAATGAATCCCTTTGTGTCACTGCTATGGTTGATCTTAATTTAAACGTATTTTGTATCCGGTGAGCAGGGTTGTGTTTTTCTTGATGCATCTACAAAGACAGAATACAGTCAGTAAATTTGACTAAAAGTTAAGATCCAGAAGCAGTAGTCAAATGGAAAATCAGTTAAAAATGTTTGTTAAAGGCGATGTGTTTTTTGTAATTGGTCCATTTTGGTGTCTGTAAACCATTTGTGGAAAACCTACCCCGAACGGAGCAATGAGCAAACAGCTTATGTTCGTTTAAACCTGAAATTTATATTGTTCTTCATGTTTCAAATTGATCAGTTAGAACTGTGGTTCCCAACAAAATTTAATTTATAAATGTGGTTTGTAAATGGATACTTAAACTCTGGGAAAATACCCTGTGAAGTTGATAAACGACCTTTTTCAAATCATATTAGATTGGTTTAGCAACTAATATGTAGTATTTGAGAGATGAATGAAAATGTTTTAAATTATTAAGGGAGGAATTCGTCGAAATAAGTTGGAAACCATTCAGTTAAAACCTTCTCAGGATTTAAGTTTCGTGGGTACTGAATCTGTTTCAGTTTTTTTGCTAGATGTTGGCCTAAGCACTAATTTTGAAAATGCAACCTACCACTGTTTCAGACAATTTTATGCGAAGCAATCCGCGTTTATTGACTGCTCATCATGTTTATGTCATGCTTTGACCTTAAAAACTTAAAAAGGTTTGTAGGAAAAGGACCTTCCGTGAAGAAATATAGTTTAGCGCCTCTGGTGGTTAAATTTGGCCAATCAGAAGCGCGCATTTGCAAGAGCACGAATCAAAAGTTGGCGACCATATTTTTGTTTTGGTAAGTGTTGCAAATGCAAAGTCGGCATTCGTTTGTTGTCGTAAACTAATGTAGTCAGGGTTATCGGGAAAAAATGAGTTGGGCAGGGGAAGAATGGAAAGATGGACTCAATCACAAAGTCCTGACAAAAATCAACGAAATTGAGAAACTTAACGAGAAATTAAAGAAGGAAACACGACAGAAACAGTATCAAATCGAATCGCTTGATGCAGCGTTTGGAAAACAAGTAATTAACATATTTTGACCTTTTTGTGGGTAAAATATTATAGCATTTTAAGTTTAGGTAAACAATGTTGAAAAACATTTGCTGCAAAACAAAATGCTTACGTTTTTGCAAAACGTTTGTTCACATTGTTATGATATTTCATGATTGTTTAGAAAAAGAAAATTGATGATGAGAAGTCTGAAGTAACAATCTTGAAACGTGAAAACAATTCTCTCACTGAATCTTGTGTGAAACTTGAGCAAAAGGTAATTAACTTCTCAGTTTTATAATTATATGGGGTGGCACTAAAACGCTGAAAGGCGGGAGATTGCGGGACGTCGCCGAAACCGCTGAATGTCGGGTTAAATTGCTGAAGGTTGGGTTGAAGTTTCATAATAGTATATTATTTAAAAAGGTCCCTGCCTAAAACTTATTCATTTGTTTCCTGACATTGAGAAAAAATGTATTGGCGGGAAGTTTCCCTCGGTTGCGGAATGTATCCTGCGGAATTTTTTGTAAAGATTTTTCATTATAAAACTTTATCCCAACCTTAATAGCACTAACCGTCAGCAATTTAACCCGATATTCAGCCATTTTTACGACGTCCCGCAATATTCAGCGTTTTAGTGTCACCCATTATATGTTTCTCGTTGAGTAATTTTCGAAACAATCTGATTTTAATTCTTGACTAATTTCTGAACATCTACCGGCATAATAAATGATAAACACTTATTTTAATCAAAAATTTGTTTGAGGCTTACAAGACAAAAACATGTGAAAGTGTGAATAATATGAGATTGTGAGTGGGGTTTACTTTGAAACATTTTGGGCAAGATCATGTTCTTGAATCCCAAGAACAATAATTTTTACTTTCTCATCCCCGGCTATGAAAAACATGGAATTGAAGAAACCTAAATACGAGTTGTTTTTAGATCAACAAACTAGTGTCTGACATAAGACATAAGGATTCACATATCAACAGTTTAGAGGGACAACTTGAGAGATGTAAGAGACAGATCGATGTCACTGCAAGCAAGGTAATTCAGTAAAATACACAGGGCTAGAAAAATGTAAATTTCCCGGGAAGCCACCAAAATTTGCCCGGGATTTTTCGGTAAATCCCCCAAGTTGTTATTCGCAACAGGAATACTAGCTTATTTCACCTTTCCAACGTTGTGCAATGCAATGCGAACAAAGACACTCAGCACCTTGTGTGTTGACCATAGGCGCTGAGGTTTACAAAATGCAAGGTGGGGGACTTAAATTATGACGTCACTAATGCTTGCAACCACATGAGCTCCAACTCAAAGCAATAAACTTTTAATAGAATGCAACGTTCGTCAAATTCACGTCATAAACAAGGCACAAACCCAAATTGTTTGCAGTTTCGGTACGTTTTGTTGTTATATTTCGCCGGCACGCTTGTTTAAAAGCAAAATTCTTTCCAAATTTCCTTTAGATTTTACGATATTTCGTACGATACCGCTATGAACTAACCATTACAAACTCGAGGTGGCGGCACCGCCCAGTCGGCGCCTATGGTGTTGACCTATGTGTCGCAGCGTTTTAGTTGCGTCACGTTTTGTTGCATCGCCAGATGTAACCAGTAATAAAAACTGGCGCTGTTGCGTTATTCCACCGCAATAGTTATTTTCCACTTTTGTGTTCGCTTTTACACATCAAGCTAAAAATTTCCCGCAAGTGTGACCGATTTCCCGGGATGGAGCCTCCCCATTTCCCCACTTTTTCCCGCCATGAAAACATCTCAGCAAAACTTCTGATGCTTAAATTAGAATAAAGGAATACTTCTCAAATATTGTTTATAGCTGTATTTGTCCAAAATAAAAACTTGCAGCCACAGCTCATTTCAACTTATCCCACACAGATTTAATATTTTCCATTTTTTTAAGCATATTTAAACATTATTCCTTTTTTTAGCATTTATATACCTCTTATCTTTGTGGTTTGTGTAATTTGTTTTATGTGTGGTCAATGAATGTAAAAGTATTCATACATGTTTTTTTTCATTTTTGTTGTTTGTTTTGAGCAAATACTTTTTATTTGTTTTGTGTTTTTTTAATGAACTTATTTTTTTATATAAGTGGTCAGTTAAATGCACCTGTCAAAAGTATTGTTTTGCAATGTGGGTGTATTTTAGGTTACCAAAAAAGACAACATCCAACAAGAGGATCAACGTTTTCAACTAAAAATAAAGGAATTACAAAGTTTGTTGGACAATGAGAGAACAAAATGTGCTGCATTGGAAAGAAAACTTTCAGATTTTAACAAGGTATAATGAATGACTGTGATTTTGTTTATACAAGTTTATGTATTTTAGCTATCACAATCCCTAATGTCATATTTTCTATTTATTTTTCTTTATTTGTAAAACTTATAGGCAATACCCAGGCAGTGTTGCCTTATTTGGGAACAATTAATTGTTAGGTGTCCTTTATGAACAGAAAGGGTTTCACCCCTGACTTAGCCCCACTGTTCTGAACCAATTATGGGTATTTTGACTGAACAATTAATTTTCTGATTCAGAGCAAACCAACAAAAAGCAGTTATGTTCCTTCGTTGCCATGGGCGACTGATGATGTAGTAAGTACTCCAAAGAAACCAACAAAGCAACCAATGATCGATCTTTTAACTGGATCCCCTATTCATTCCGCAGGTTTGTGACATTTTTCAAATACAGACGATTCTTAATAAAAGCAACTTTAATTTAGTATTGCTTATCAGTAATAAAAAAACAATTAGGGGGTGGAACTATGTTGCATGTTGTTTCACTTGAGTATATTTGCCCCAAAAGCGTATCTGAGACCAGATTATACGGTGATTTTAGATATGAAACGGCACTGCAACCTAAATGATTGTAACTGTAAGAGCATCTTTTCATAAAGTTTGCAGTAAATATGCTTACCATTTGATAACATGTGGTGCGCCATGTATTGTTAGGTACCACCATATTGAGGTTAATAGTTTTGTCACTAATAATAGGCAATTTATTTCTAATTCAACCACCTTGTAGGTGCTGGAGATGCTTTGATAAGTTTATCAAATCAAACACATGCTGGGGAGGAAAACCTTAGAAAGGAGTTGGAAAGTAAGTATGTTGAAAAGTCGATGTCTATGTCCTGTGCGTTGTTAAAGCTTATTATTGTTGCAAGGTGCCAACAAACGAATCAAGGAGCTTGAGCAAAAGAACACATCTAATGGAGATTTTGTGGAAAATCAAAGAGAAATAACCAAGCTTAAAGATGATTTAATGAAAAATCAAATCCAATTGGATCAAGCCAGGTGTAAGGCAAGTACTGTAGTAGCAATTAGTGATGGGACGATACCAGGTTTTGAAGTGAGTACCGATACCGAGTACGAGTACCACATGTATATACCGAGTATGATTACTGAGTACTTAGGTGTAGTGTTGTACTTAGTTGCATATCACTGGCTAATTTATCTGCCATGGTCGGAGTACAGGCTTGCACACACACATGCCAAAAGATGTAATCTTCACGTAGCCAAAAAGAATACGTAACCTGGCGAAACTTTTTTCCAATTTTGTAAAGCAGATATTGGCATAAAGTTGCCCATATTCTTATGGTGGAAATCGGCCCGAAGCAAATATTGGCAAGAAGTTGCCTGTATTCTTATGGTGTAAATTGACCTTTGTTTCGCAGGTTGGTATCGAAAATAGAGACAAAATATTTCGATACCGAGTACGAGTATCGATACCACTAAAATCGTTCGATACCGAGTACTGAGTACCGGGTACCCGTCCCATCACTAGTAGCAATATGTGGTAAAGGGAAATGTGGTATTTTTTAGGTGTGTGGAAACAATGTTTTTGCTTATTACTTAGTGAATGAGACAGTACATCTGTTTTTTCCACTAGGGGAGCAGAGCAAATTTTAAAGTACATGAAATGCTTTTTCTTCAAAATAATAAGAAGTTATGTGAAAGTTTATGCTAACAATCTTGCAGTTATAAGTATTAGTTAAATAAATATATATAATAGCTTTAATATTGTTGATTTACTCACACTGACAAAACCATGCTTGTATGAAATAACTTTCTGGTGGTGGAATTTGGCTGGCAACATTGGGCAAGGGGCAGGTACAATAACAAAAAAGGTTTAGAACCGGTTTGATATCATGCTAAATTAATTTGTAAACAATATTTATTTGCATAGTGTTTTGTAGCCAAACATTTGTCATTAAATTGCTTTATCTTTATTACCATGTGCACCAATGATATTGATCTGTTCCATACCTATAACCTGGGGTGTTTGCAGGTTGCAGAACAAGAAAAAAACTTGCAACACGCTTCGGAATTGTTGAAATGTGAACAAGCTAATGCTGAGTTGTGCAAAACATCTTTACAAGACAAATTACTGGAGGTTGAGAAACATTGCAAGCAAGAAGTCGCTCGCATCACAGAAACAATGAAGTCAATGGAAAAACAACTCAATGATAATCAAATTAGGTACATATATGTTGTTTACAAAGTTGTAATCGTTGACAAAATCCCTTATTTAGTTTTTCTCATAGCTTACACGGATTGGTGTTACATTGGTTCGAAGTTTTATTATAATTTTGATTGTCTGATTTCATGATATCTGATTCACATGTTATCACTTAATAACATAGATTACTAATTTGCCTACTGGTTAATCACATATATGTTATGTTTTTATTGAATTCCAAAGTTTCATATGCGATTTACTGTATTTTTCTACTTTGGTGTACATACCTTTTTGAAAAAGAAACAAGAAAAACATTGTTTCAACACTTGTCTGATATGGCTGCCTTTACTAATCAATAATCATTTCATTTTCCACAGGCACAAAAAAGGACTTGTGTCAGTTGAAAGTGATTTGAAGCAGGCCCAATGTGAGATTGAGCAGAAAAGTTTGCATTTAAACAAAGTTGAATCAGAACTTAAAAAATGCAAACAACAACTTTTGCAAATGGAGCAAATGCACCAGAGTGATGGAAATAAGATCGCAAACCTTAATGAAAAAATAAAGGTTGGTAGTTAATAGTTTGCTACAGACAAAATTTTGCTTTTTAAGTTTTCTTTCAAGCTACACAATTATTTACTGTATTTACCGATTGTAGTTCCCTGTCGATTGTAAGCCACATATTAAGGCAGGGGTGGGCAAACTACTTTTTTTTTGAAAACTATCAATGTTTCACGAAGTTATGACTTTTTGAAAATATGTCAAAAATGTGATCACTGCAGCGACGCGCATCAATGATTTTTAAAATACTGTGTTTAAAATGTCATATTT
>QLIY01000429.1:0-83405 GCA_003260075.1 Phallusia mammillata | reverse complement strand
GACCGTTGGTGAAATACTATGCGGCCCCCTGAGATTAAGAACTTTTGAATGCGGCCCTTGCACTGAAAAGTTTGCCCACCCCTGTATTAAGGTGTCAAAAAATACTGGTTGTTTCGTAACACTGTTTTCTGTTGTTACATAGAGCAACTTTTTGTGGGATTAGAAATAATATTGGTATGACATAAAAATGTATGCGGCACTAAATTGTAAGCCACATAAACTGTAGGGTAAAAAAACTTTATAAGCTGTGGTTTACAATCAAATAAATACAGTACTTCTGATTCGGAGCAAACCTTTTATATTCTTAGCCACAAAAAAGTCTAAGCTGTACAGCTTGTGCTTACATTGCTTCGAAAACTTAAGTGGCATCGCTCCAACCCTTACTTAAAACCATTATCTTGAATCGAAAAAAATAATATAAAAACTTATTCAATGGACCAGCAACTAGAACAGTGGTTCTCAACTCGTTTCGGGCCATAGACCACCGACCCAGTAAAAATAATATCATGGGCCATTTCTTTTTGAAGAAAGAATGAAGTTTGCATACGAAACAACCATTTGGGCTTGAAACATAATTCTTTTAAACCGATTTTAAGACCACTAGGGGTCCATGGACCAGCTAGATAGCAGACTTATTGCAAGCATAATGCATTTAGGCATTGCCCTTTCCAACAAGAACAAGAAAAAAAAAAATTAAATCTGTGAAAAGTGAACTGTAAATATTTCTGAAATAAAAATGAAATAATATTGGCAGACTATAAAAAATTAGATGGAATATAGGTCGATTTATATAACTTATACCAACATATACATTTTTTGTGTTTTATAAGGAGTTACAATCCAGTAAGGATGAAACCCTCAGTGATTTAATGCAAGCAAAATCCATCAATGTTGCAAAGGAGAAATGCCTACAAGATGAAAAACGAAATGTTGAAAATGCTCAGTTGAAATTAACAAACGTTCAACAGTTGCTGGATTCCAAAGTAATGGAATGTGAAAATTTGAAGAAGAGCTTAGATGAAAAGATTTCACTGTCTGGTGAGTTGCAAGTTTCAGCTGTAAAGGTATACCTTTCAAAAGGAACAATTAGGGTCCATTTAAGGATTTAGCTAAGACTTGAGCTGATACAAGGCACCACAACAGTCTTGCGGGTACATAGGTACCAAGGGGTGCATATAGGCTCAGTAAAAAAGTTGTTTAGGTAATATGCAGCAACAACTCATGTACCATCACTTCAAAACAGTTTTGTTCTCATGCAAAATATAATTTCACTTATATGCTTTTCTAGCTTAATCCTTTCATCTCATGTCTGTGAATTTGCTCAAAACAGGTTGATGAGCACCCAGCTAATAAGATACATGTCATTTTTAGTCTGCATCTCAGATCTTTATGAACTGTGATGATTTATACTTGAAATGTTCTACTTTTTTCAGGCAACCAAGTTGAAAATCTAAAAATACAGTTGGCGGATGTTGAGAGCAAAAAAGTTGAAACTGAAAAATTGTTGAAGTCAAAGGACAATGAGATGCTGAAGGTGAGATTGCATGTATGAACAATTTTTTGGCGAAAACCGGAGTTGTAGAAAAAGAAGTGAATACATGGGCACATCTTGAAGTTTAAGTTTTCAAGCTTCAACATACCATAATTTTGTTTCAGCATAAAAATAAAGTTTCTTGGATAAAAACATGGTTAAAATGTAGATTATGTGGAACATGAAATACGGCTCTATTAGTTAGTTAATTGACAATGATAAAATATAATGGCCCAAATAGACGTAAAAGGGACATTCTTATTATTGAAGCGTTTTGGCAAGCGCTTATGCCATCATCTGTGGTATGAAAGGTACATTTGTTACACCTGTTTATGAACACATAAAAAATGTATAAAAAAGTGTATTTCTAAAGCTTTATTTTCTTTAATATGGGTTCTATGCAGGGTTAGTGTTGTAGGTTTCTGACATTTCTTGTGGTTTTTAGCTCTCAGCTCAGTTATCAAGTTTACAAACTGATTCAAGTCAGAGCAAGAAAAAGCTTGAAGAAGAAGGCAAGGAACTGATGAAGATTGCCAAGGAAAACAGTATGTTGGTTGAGCAGAGCGAGGCCACTGTTCTGCAACTGAAACAATCAAAACAGGATTTGGAAAATCTTCGTGATAAATATGATATTGATCTTGAGGAAGCAAGTTTTAAACTTCAACAGCTTGCTGAAAAGTAAGTCTTACAGTTATGGCATATTTTTTCTGTTTGCAAATATCTACAGAATTTGCTTGATGTAAGCCATGTGGTGATATTAGGAAATTGGTGTATTGTTTATGTGCAAAAAATCACTCAATTTGTATCAAAATGCAGTAAATGTGAAATAATATTGGCAAGACATTAAAAATGTAAGCCTTTATAAAAATAGGTTATGTATGGATTTGATATAGCTAATGCTATGTTTGATGTAACACAGAACATGAGCCTACAATTTTTTTTCAACAGAGCATGCTTTATGTAAAATGTTGGTTTGAGGTACCTCGTTAACACTATGTTGATAATCTAATTTCAAATACATGCTTCCCATAATTAATTACCCAAACACATTTCAAATCTATATTTTTTTCAAAGTGTGACATCCCAAAAACATAAAATTAAAAACAAAAGTTGCAACTATTACAATTTTGTTTCAAATGCATCTTAAAGTCACAACTATTGTAGACCTCAAAATTGCAGTTGTCATTTTGAAATGTAAACTTTTTTTGTAGTTCCAGAAAAGAGAAAGAATCAGCCACGTTACAAGCTGAAGCACAGATGAAGGAAATTTGTCAAAAACATCAAATTGAATTGGGAGATCTAAAGAAAAAATGTAAAGAACAGGAGTCTATAATACAACAGTTGCAAGATAATTTGGAAAATGAAAGCGAAAATCTCATGAAAGCTCAAAAAGAGGTAAGAAAGATGATGCAAAGTTTGGATGAAGCACATGAGAAGAATGATGAAGCAAATAAAGACTTCAAGCAACTCAAAGCAAAAGAGGAAAAATTGTATTTAACTCTTAAAGAGCTTGGAAGCAAAATAGAAAAGGCAGAGACTGAAATGGAAAATTCTCTGGAGGAAAGAAGAAACTTGGAGGAAAAACACAATGCTCTGATCCTTGAAGCGCGGGATGACTCAATTGAAAGGAGGTGTCTGGAAGGAAGAGTGCAGGATCTTGAGTCTCAGGTCTCGCAGATGCAGGAGCAGGGGGAAAACACTGTTGAATTGAAACGGATGGTGGAGGAATTGACGAGGAACAACAAGGAGCTAAACATTAAATGTGAAAACGCTGTACAAGTGGAAAAGGAAAAGTTGCAAGAAATTGAAGGTTTAAGATCTGAATTGGCCAAAGCTCAAGACTGCCTCCAAGTGGCTTTGATGGAGAAGCATAAGCTTGAAGAGGAATGCCATGATGTTCAGAAGAAGCTACAATCCTTAACTGAGAGTTATGAATCAAACTTGAAAAATGAAGAGTTAAAATGTGTTGACCTTTGTACGCAGAAAGAAGAACTTTCAAAAATTCTTGAAACAACACAGCTAAAACTTGACCAAGTAGAAAAACTTTTAAGCAAGCAAAAACGAAATGAAGCATGTCTTACGCAAAAACTCACTCACTTGGAGACAGATTTAAGCAGTAGAGATGCTAAATTTCATGACCTGGAATCAGTTAATACTGGCCTAAAACTAAAGTTGGATCAAGCTCTGAACAAAGTCATAGGTATTGAGAATGCATTGGAAGACACTGAAAAGCAGTTGGAAATTGCTCAAACTGAGTGTCGTGATATTCACATCAAACTTTTGATGAGTCACGATGAGGTTGCAAAACTTCATGAAGTCGTTCTCTGTAAGGAAAAAGAAGTTCTTGAAAGTAATAATAGTAAGCTCCAAATTTTATCAGAGTTGGAAACCTCAAGGAAAAATGTTTCCAAACTTGAGATGCAAATTTCTGACATAATGACTCAAAACAAAAATGACATGAAAAAGTTGGAAAATGAAAACCAAGGATTAAAAATGGAATTGGCAGAAACTGCAGAAACGCTGGAAAATTTTGAACTCTCTATTTCACAACATAAAGACCAATTGAAACAATTTCAACAGGACTGTATTGTATTGCAACAGAATTTGGAATCTAAGGAAACACAATTGAATAGTGAAATTCAGGAGTTAAAATGTTCCTTGGATGAGGTTCAAAAATGTAAAGTGAGCCTCACTGCGGAAGGTGAAAGTTTCAAACTTGCAAATGAAAACCTAAGCAGTGAGAAACTCAAAGCGGAAGACCTTGCTGCAAATAGATTAGATGTTATGACAAAACTTGAAGAGGAATACAAATCACTCCAAGTTGAACAGAATCAATCAAATGAAAAACTTAGTGTGATGACTGAAAGACTACAAGAGTCGAAACAAAATGTTGAAAGTTATAAACAGAAAAATCAGGTATTGCAGCAAACCCTTCAGGAAAAGGAAAAATACATTGAAAGCTTGAGTGAAGAACATGTCGCAACTGGAAGAACCTTTAGTGAAAAGATTGAAGAGATGTCTCAACTTCATGGAGATTTGAAAAAGAAGTTTAAAGAAAAATGTGAAAAGTTGATCAAAGCTGAGGAAGTCGTTGACAGCTTAAAATCTGATAAAACTCCTTTGAACCAAAAAGTTGAAGACCTGAACCTGGAGATACAAAAACTTAATGGACAGATTGAACTGTTGCAGATGGACTTAGAAGATAAAACAGAACTGATAGAAGACCTTGAACAGAATTTAATTCCTAATTTAAAGTTGCAGATTGAGAAATTGAACAATACTTGCAACGAAAAAGTGGATCAGGTAAAAGAACTTGAACGGTTACAAGTCTGCAATGAAAGTGAACTCAACAATGTGAAGCTTGATCATGTCAAAATTAAAGAAGAAAGGAATCATTTCTCACAACAGTGTTCGCATAGTGATCAGAAAATCCATACTCTTCAACAGGAACTGGATGCTTCTCAAATGTCAGAAAACGAACTAAAACTGTTGTTAGAAATCTTAAAATCTGACTTTGAAAAGAAACGGTCGGAAAATGAAGGTTTGGTTAAAAGTGAACAAAATTTGCACGACAAAGTAAAATTTATGGAGGCTGCCAAGGAAAAGCATGATGAAACATTAAAATCTATTGAAATACAGAGCGAGGAATTCTCTGAAACTTGTTCCAAGTTAAAATCCGAAAATGAGAACTTGCTTTCCCAACATGAGACATTAAGTACAAAGTTAAATGAAGGAAAACTTTTAAGTGAAAGTTTGAGGGTCACGCTGGATGAGACAAAAGCTTCTCACTTGAAGGAGCTTGATGAGCTAGAACAGCAGTTGTTGGAAGCACAGACTGACTATGAATTAATGCAAGCTGAGACTGAAAGACTTGCAAACGAAAATTTTGAGATGGAATCAAAACTGTCAAATCATTCATTGTTGTGTGAAAGGTTCGAAGAGGAAAACCTCACCTTAAGAAATGGCAATCAATGTCTAACTGATGAGTTGTCTATTGCTGCTGAGAATCTCCGAAAAGCTGAAGAACATGGAGCATCCCTTCAGCAAATGTTAAATGAAACACTTGAGAAGTCCAAAGATAATCTACACAAGCTTGAGGAGAAACTTGATTCAAGCCAATCACAGTATAAGGAAAAATGTGAGGCTCTGTCAAAAGCGTTGCAAGATATGGAAGAAAAGCAAAGTAAATGTGAGGACCTGGAAAACAGCATAAATAAACTTGATGATGAGGTATCGTGTTTGAAAGAAATTAACTTGAATTTGACAAAGCAAAACGATTCTGCTGAAACAACCATTGGAAGTTTGACAAAGAATATAGAGATCTTACAATCTGGTGTGAATGCGCTGGAAATGAAAATTACCGGAAATGAAACTCAATTAAGGGAAATGAGTTTGGCTTATCAAAACCAAACCCAATCCCTAAATGAAAAATTGAATTTAAGTGAACAAGAAAAAATGCAGTTGGAGACACAACATCAAGATGTTTGTGAAAAACTAAGCAAGAAGGAGAAAGAAAATCTGGTTCTTCAAGAGGATTTTGTCACAACACAACAGAAATTAAGTGACCTGCAGCAAATTTGTGATCACCTTCGAGATGACAAAGTTGGGTTGGAGGAAAAATTGCTGAGCTTGCAAAAATCACTAGATGAGGAATCTCAAAGTTTGAGAGATCACAAGCAAAATTTGAGTGATGTTACCACCAAGTTTGAAGAATTAAATCACGGTTCAAAACAAACCATCTCTGCACTCAACCTACAGATACAAGAACTGCAACACAAAGTCGAAAAGCTTGATAAAGAAAATGTCGCCTTTGCTGATTCATGTGCTTTGAAAACAACCCAAATAGATGAGGCCATAAGGCAGCAAAATCAGCTGAGAGATAACTTGAATCAGGTTATGTCACAACATAAAGAAGCATTACAGGAAAGGGATGCATTGGATGTGCAAGTTGAGAAGTTAAAACTTGACCAAGAATCATTGACACTACAACTGGACAATGCTACTGAAGAAATAGCGATTTTGCATGACTCCTATAATCAGAAAATTCAAACTGAAGAATTGAAGTCAAAGTCGGTCATTGATGATTTATACCTAAGAAATGAAAAGTTGTGCTCTGAAATTCAGGAATTGAAAAGCAATGTTTCTGATATGTTGACATCAATTGAAAATGCATCAGAAGAATTAAAAGAATGTAAATCAGCAAAGGCGGAAACTGATCAGGAAAATGTCATGTTAAAATCACAAAAAGATACATTGGAGAAACAAATATCTGAGCAAACTGTAAAAATCAGCAATTTGCAAACTGAGATGTGTTCACTTCAGAGTTTAAATGCAAAAATGGAGTCGGATTTATCAGAGCAAGTTTTGGCTGCTAAAGAGAAAGAACTGTATGTGGTTCAATTAGTTGAAGCCCATGAAAAACAAAAACTCCAATGGCAACAAACCATAGACTCAGTAGAACAAAAGCTTAGTGAATTGACTGTGAATTTGGATGCCCGAAATGATGATGTCGAAAATCTTAATCAACAATTGGTTCAGATGGAAAAAGAAATTGCTGGCAAGAATTCAGAAGCTAAAACCTTGCTATTTGGTAAACAAGATTTACTAAAAGAACTGAGTTTATTAGAAAAAAATCTCAATACCTCAGAAACTCATCTTCAAGAAATTTCAATTAAATACCAAAACTTGAAGTCAAGTTATGAGAATTTGTCTCTGGATTTTGTTGCTACAAAAAAACTCTTTGAAGAAAAGACTGCTGATCTTACATTACAAGTTTCTGCAAAAGATGCTAAAATTTTATCACAAGCAAAACTAATTGATGAATTCCAAACAGAGTCGCAAGTTTTATCCCAACAAGTTGAAAAATTACAGAAAATCATTGAAGTGACTACAAAAGACCAACAAGACAAACTGGCAGAAAAACAAAATTCCATCAAAACCTTAGAGAATGAATTGCAAGAGGTAAATGAAACCTTAGATTCACAGAAGGCAGATCAAATGTCCATTCAAAATCAATATTCTGCACTACAAAAAGAACGAGAAAACCAATTGGAGTTCATTAAGCAGATGCAGCAACAACTAGTGGATGAAAAAGAAACCCGAATCAACCAGGAAAATGACCATCAAAGTTCCTTGAATGCTGTAACCAATGAAAGGAATGACCTGTTTGAGGAGATTTGCATCCTTGAAACAAAACACAATGTTTTGCTTCATGATATGGAAACTGTACAGAAACAGTTGGTGTGTGCAAACAACAGCCAGAAACAAGCCACTGAGAAATTGGAAAACGCTGAGAAGGAGCGAGAAAGTGTACAGAAGTCGATAACACAAACTGCGGAGAAAATAGAAAAGCTTGAATCAGAGGTAAAAGCTAAAACCCAAAGATTAGCATTTGTGGAAACAGAACTCATTGAAGTTGAAAGTGAAAATGAACAACTATGCGGAAAAACTGTGGATGCTGAGGAAAAGCTACAACAGATGCAAACTGTTTTAGACGATCAACAACAACACGCTGACAAACTGATGGCTGACTTTGTGACAAGTGAAAGAGAAAAACACAAGTTTCAGTCCAAAGTTTCTGAGCTTACTGCGGAGATCGAAAAACTCCAACAACTATTAGGCGATGAATCGCATGCGAAACAATCAGCTGTGTCGAATTTGGATCGACAAATATTAGAAATTGAGGAAAAATCAAAATCCGTTGTAGAGAAAAAAGATTCAGAAATTAAGAAACATGTTGAAGAAATATTAGAATTGAAGGAAAGTTTGTCAACCATTCAAATAGATTTGCTGCAGAGCAACAAGCATTGTAAGGAAAATGATTCAATACTATCTTCTTTGAATGAAATGATTTCCCAGCTTGAGGAACAACTGGAAAATAAGACAAATCAACAAGAGGAAAAACTATCGGAAGTTATGTCACTTGTAAATAAGCTCAAAAACGTGGAAACAGAAAATTCAGCTTTGAAAAATGATTTGGCTACTGACAGGTCTGTAATTGATGACTTGAAGATACAGAATCAACAACTGGAAAATTCCTTAGACCAATTCAAGACCATGTCGTCTGATGAAAAAATAGCTCTGCAAAAGAAGGTGACGCAACTATCTTGTCAACTTTCAAGTCAAACAAGTGTGTTGGATGCCTTAAATAATGACATGAGTGCAAAAGTTGAGGAGATCTTTATTTTGAAGGAAACAATTGAAAAAATGACTCTGAAAACTGAAGCTGATAGTTCGAAGCTTGGCAGGGTAATGCAGGAGAATTTGACATTGTTGTCTGAAACTAAGGAAAATGATGAGAAAATGCTGAAATACCAGACTGATTTGGATGAGCTTACAACCAAGTGCAATAAACTGCAGAACAAACTGGATGAACATGAAGAAAAATATAAGGATCAACTCAAAGCACTAAATGTCGAGAAGGACAATTGTAAAAATGATTTGAAAGAAATGATGTTCAAAAATAAAGAACTTCAAACTGACATAAACAGGTGGATTTCAGTATTAAATTTGAAGTTAATTATTTTCATGTAATTTTTATTTGTTGTTTAGCTTGAGAGAAGAATATGAAATGCTCAAATCAAAGTTTGCTGATTCTGAGGAACAACAGAAGCAAGCTGTTTTGAAGATAGCTGAATATCAACATGCCCAGCGAGATTTTATTGATGCTGCTGCTCTTGCAGACAAACAAATAACCCAGGTAATGATAACTAGTTAATGTGTAAGACTGAATTTTAAAGACCATTTTATTGTATTTTATGATCAGTTTTTCGCTATATAATACAGTACAGATGATCATTACTTTCACAGCCAAATGACCAAGCTTAAGTGTATGTTTTACCACACCTTGCATTTTATAATTTTTATTACGTAGCATCTAAGTGAAACTATTGCATTTGTACTAAATCCTGTATATAAAAGTTTCAAAGTAACTAACTTGGCTTTATGGTTGTGTATTTTTGTACATTTAGGTTCGCACAGAACTCGAATTACAGTTGAGAGAGAAGAAAGAAGAACTTGTCAGAAGTCAAAAACTGATTGAAAACAAAGACTTGAAGTTAGAACAATATGAAAGTGAGTTAAAGGAATTGAAACTTTCAAACCAGCAACTCCAAACGGAATTTGACACAAGAAAGAACGAATCAGAAGAACTAGAAAAACTGAAAACGTCTCACATGGAACAAATTGATGAACTAAACGAGCAATTGGATATGTTGAAAGATTCTAAAAAAAATATGGACGAGACAAATTATGCGTTGTTCTTACAAATTCAAGACCATGAAATAACAATGAGAGATTTCCAAGATGAAATTGAAAGTTTGAAAATGGGTCACAAAACTGAAACAAGCGATCTGAGCAAGAAAGTAAATTGCCTTGAAGAAGAAGTTGAGAGGCTTAAGGAAGATCTCCATGAAAAGATTGTTTTGTACAATGATTCTGAATTTAAACTGAGAGAAGCAGAAGATAGTGTGGAAACAAAATCGAAAGAGATCGATCACTTAAGGTTTGTGTTTACAAATGTACCAAAGTTATGTTGTTTACTTAAGCCTGCTAGATAAATACTGTGATACTGTATCATTTTTCTACTGCATCTAGGGCAGTGGTTCCCAACCTGAAATCAAGGACTCCTGGGTCTGTAAAATAGTTGTTGGTAAAATACATGCAAAAATAATGAATTGCTGAATTATAAAAGGGGTCCATTATTGCAAAAGTTTAAGAACTAGTGATGTACTGAATATTTAGTAAATTATTAATTTGATAAACTATAAAAAAAATTTTTCACTAAGATTCAGTTTAAGCCAATACTAAAATTTTTATAAACACAACTAAGGCACAAAATTAGCATACGACTTCACATGACATCTGATATGGTCGATTTGTATCACATTTAAAAATCAGATCTAATTGGTGTTTTTTCTGCAAGGTTTTTCAATAAAATTTTGTCCTAAATTTACAATCTGGAATTGAAATTCAACGTTGAAAAGTTCCTGTTAATTGCAGCAATGAAACACAGGCATTAAGTGTAAAATACGAAGACATAAAAATGGAGTTTGAAAATCTCAAAGAAGAGAGACATCAACTTTCTGATGGTCTTCAATCAATGGAAGATGAGAGAAGGAAGTTTGAAGAGGAAGAGAAACAACATCAGGAGGAGATTGAACTACTTGAGGAAACGATTTCACACAAGGAACAACAATTGGGCAAAATGAGAGAGGAACTTACAATGATGGAGGTATGTGAAAAAATTGGCTGTTTTAAAACATAAGAAAATTTAATATACTGTAAACAGTGTACTCCCTTTTGAAAAAAGCTTTTTTTCTGGTCAAGAATGTGCACACAAACTCAAGTGACAATACATTTATATAAAAATGTGTGTTGTTATAAGACATGTCAAAATTTATTTGACTGGGTATAAAGATGAAAAAAACTGTTAAAAGAACTTTGTACAGAGGTTCCGAATTGGAAGTAATGTTAAATTTAGCAGGATTTTGTTATTTTATGTTTTATGTAGGGGTAAAGAAAATAAAAGTTACTTCTGCTTTAAACAGTTCGATTAAAATTGTTTTTGACTTTCTACATAGATTACAAATAAGAATTAATAAAACTTCTTTCAAGAATACTACTTTCAAGATCAAAAATGTCCTACTGAACTTCAACCAGCACTAAATCCAAATCCAAATTTTTAACTTTTTCAGAATGTGATAGCAGATGCTGAAAGTACTCAAACTCAAATGACGACACAACTTAAACATCTCAATGACATCATTGAGCAAGAAACTGCTCAGCACAGGAAGAAGGTTGAAGATTGTGAAACCGAAAATGAGACCTTGTTGCTGGAAAAACAGGATTTACTCCAAAGTTTGGAATGTTTAAAGATTAAGCAACGCTTGTTGGACAACGATGTGAAGTTTCGTGACAACAAGATTTGTGAGTTGGAAGAACAACTAAATGAACTTGGAGACAAACTTTCAGATGCTCAGGTTGGTTTTAATAAAGTTAAAGGAAAAAAATATGAAATAGTATTTCTTTAAACCTCTGGTGGCTGTAGACAAGAGGTCGGCACTCTGCCATGCATGTCAAAGTTGGCACATGAGGCGGCGATTATTCATGGCATGCCAAGTAAAAGGATAAACATTGCAGATAATTCTGCACCTGGCGTTTAAAAGGTCGCTGGCCCTTGCTGTCGACTTATTGCTTTGTTCAAATAGAAACATAGAAACTACATACACAAGTTGTTTAAAAACATGAAGTGTACACAAAGTATTTAGCATATACATGGGAAGTGACTCTACCCAACAACAACAAAACCAAAACAGGCAGAGTGAAGAATCAACCAAGTTGCCCTATGTACAAAATCAGCCAAGCGTTAAACTAAACAAATGCAAGATAAATAAATTTAATTTTTCTGTCATTGGAACCAAGTTTTGTGTTTAAATAATTGGAAAGCTACAAGTGGTGAGTGGTTGATATTTTTATACTTTATGTTATTTTTTTAGGACAAAAGTGAAAGCTGGAAAACAAAATGTGAAGGCTTTAAAACTCAGATTAATTTTATGGAGATCGATGTCACTGAGTTGGAATGTCGTTTGAATGAGGAAAGGGAACAGTGTCAACAAAGTGAAACCAAGTTTGCAAATGCGAATTCGCAGCTAATGGAAATGCAGGAGGCTTTGGACTGTGTGCGAGAAAAGCTGCAAACTGAACGCACAAAGGTGAGAATATTAATGTGCAAACTGTTACAGGTCTTAAATCAAAAGCATATACAGTTATTCAATGAATGTAGATTTCCATTTGATTTTGAATTGGCTTTTTTATACCACAACCCTGTTTTACAATATATTTTTTTATCCCCAACATCCCTTTATTTACATGATTTAGCATTTGTCCCTACGCAGGACTATATGTGGTGCACTAAAGTGTGTTGTAAAAGCCTGATCCAGGAAATATCATACAAATTCATACCATGATTGAAAAGTTGAAGGCATAGCTTTTGGTAAAAGTTGGAGTCGTTTTAAAATATTGTACAGTGGAGATTATATATTTTTGGTTTTTTGGGGAACTTTCCACAACAGCAATAAATTGTACAGAACTCTTCTGGCAACTGTATTTTGGCACCGACGTTTTGATGTCCTATACAGTTCGCTTACATACCTGGTAGCAACAGCTGATGTAGCAAAAAAATGTTTAAAGATAACAAAATCTACCGATTTTGATCGGAGTCAAAAACTTACACAATTCCTTAGTGGTGAGCTTTATACATAGGGCTAATACACATGTAACAAGCATGTGGATGGATGGAGTTTTTTACGTGTTTACACTTGCAGGTTTCAGACGGTGATCAAACAATAATTGCAGCAAAAATTCAGTTCAATGATGAAAAGCAACAACTTGAAACTGAAATACAAGATTTGCAATTACAATTAAGTTCCAGCAAAGAGGCACTAAGTGCAACAGAGAAAAACTTCACAAACAAAATGAGAGAAATGGAGGCTCACTGCGAAAAATTGAGAAAACAATTTGAACTTCTTCACCAACAGGTAAAAGTTTTGATGTAATCATTTCTCAGATATTGACTTTATAGATACGCAACAACCACCTAGTGCGAATAGAAGACCATAGGTCTCGGTTTCCCCCCCCCCGTTTAAAGCCTGCAGAAGTATAGTATTGGCAATAACTATATTTCTGTTCATTAAAACTGCAATATGTGTTTATGCAGTGTTTAATACCACACTTCTTATGTACCACCTTATACTATTGTGTCCAAGGGTCAACCATTATCTAAATACTCATGTCATGGGTTTGAATTCCCCTGCAGGCTAGAATTTAGAACATAGGCCTTGCCATATGGAAGTGCTTGGTAACTGGCTAAAAGAGTATGATGTCATTAATAAGTTTGTCTTACTATGATAATCTAATAAATTATACTTTTGTGCCACATTGTTGGATAGGGAAATACACCTACATATACTAATTCCATTTTAATTACAACTAACCAAAATCTGATAACAGTGATTTTTGCCCCCCCCCCTGGATAGGGAAATACACCTACATATACTAATTCCATTTTAATTACAACAAACCAAAATCTGATAACAGTGATTTTTGGCATATTTAGATTCACAGTTTGGAAGAATCAGAAAAGAAATTGAAAAACGAGAATGTTGAATTGAAGCAAGTTTGTGAAGAAACAAACACAGAAGCTAAAGCGAAACTGGAATCAGTACTTGATGACATGAAACAGCTTAAATCTGATGTAGAAAAATCCGAAAACGAAAAACAAATTCTTGTGGAAGAGCTTGAGAAAGCAACAAGCCAAAACATAGAACACGACAACAGGTGTGGAATAATTAACTTTATAATTTGTGCATGTTTAAGTAATTTTAATGTTTTTCTTGTCAGATATTGGGATGAAATTGAAAGCAAAAATGTGAGTTTACAAAAACAAGTTGAACAGATGAAAGCGAAAGTTCAGTTGGTCACAAATAATGCAAGGAGGAAAGAAAAGGAGGTTTGTCAAAAATAAAATAAAATGAGGTTGTTAAAAAAATTCACAAAATAAAAAAGCGGTTTGTTAAAATGTGCCGAAATAATAAAAAGAGGTTTGTCAAAAACAAAAGATGTCCCCCCCCCCATGAGGTTGTTAAAAAAATTCACAAAATAAAAAAGCGGTTTGTTAAAAAGTGCCGAAATAATAAAAAGAGGTTTGTCAAAAACAAAAGATGTTTATTAAGAATTGCCCCTCAAAAAGCTGGTGACCCCTCTGACCAAGACATGAAATGTTATGATCAAATAAAATTTGCTGTACAAAGTGCTCCTAACATGAAAAACTGTTTTACCACGAAACGTTTTTTATTACCATTATACATAAGACGCGTTCGGTTATTTGAAAAATTCGTTTAGTTGCATAGCGGCCATAAAACTCTGACCATTTGTCTGCATAATCGCATGATGAAGTTATTTGTATAAAAATGATGGAAAAATAATTATTAACCGGTTTCGTATGTACTTTGTTCGTCAACAGTTACTCCAGTTACAAGCAAAACTCCACAAGATGGAACAAAGCAACAACGTTTCATATGTTGAAACCAGATCCAGAAGCAAACCGTCGGTAAGTATCATATTTTTTTATATCCACCAATTGTGCCCTCAACTTTGTCGCGCTTCCCCCCCCCCCATAATCGCATGATGAAGTTATTTGTATAAAAATGATGGAAAAATATTTATTAACTGGTTTTGTATGTACTTTGTTCGTCAACAGTTACTCCAGTTACAAGCAAAGCTCCACAAGATGGAACAAAATAACAACGTTTCATATGTTGAAACCAGATCCAGAAGCAAACCATCGGTAAGTGTTATATTTTTTGATATCTACCAATTGTGCCCTCAACTTTGTCGCGCTTTATATTGTCTCAACGTTGCGCAGCTATTTCCGGCTTGGTGAATATTTTTGTGCCATTATTTTATATATTTTATTATATATATTAAGATTTGTTTTTTCCGGCGAAATAAACTCAATTCAGTGAGAATCAAAAAATTCCTAAATGCTAAGTATCTTTTATTTTTTTTCTAACTGCGGTTATTGTACATTTTTAGCACCTTCTTTTCAGTGTGTATGTTAAAAGAACACTTTGACGAAATTTAACTAATGCTTTGCGCTTCTTAGCTTCCCCCTAGTGAAAGTTCGTCAGTTCCTTCAAACTCAAGTCGATCTTTGCATGAAGGGTCGAATACTGGTAGAAGAAAATCTACACGACTAAGCAGAAAATCAGGGTAATGTAACAAATCACAAGTTTTTGAAACCTAATCTTTGTGAGTTGGTTGGGCTGAAATTTGCCCCAGGTGACAACCAAAACCAATAATAACATACTTAAACCAAGCGACTTTTTCAGGCGAAGAGGCACCCTAATTTATCAAGATAAATGACTAAATGTGTTCGCAAATTTGAATCAATAAGCATAAGGTTCAATATAGTTTTCATCCACCCAGCAACAAGCTGGGAGATTCTAGTTTAAAGTATACAATAATAAATAGACACCCTTATATATATGGTGCAACGCCTTATACTGGCCCCCCCCCCCCGAAAATCTACACGACTAAGCAGAAAATCAGGGTAATGTAACAAATCACTTTTTTAAAAGTTTTTGAAACCTAATCTTCACCCCCCCCCCAAACATAAATGTGTGATCCAAGAAATGAAAAGGCTCTCTAAATATAGTCTTGTTATTAGGCCTATTGCTTTAATACCTTGCGCGCTGACGACAAACTCTTTGCCGGTATATATAGATATAGTTTTTGCCATGCGGTTTATTTCGTGAAATAGAATATAAGTGCAACTCTTTCTGCAGAAGAAAATCGGTGGGGAAACCTGCTGGCAACAAAACTCCACCGAAGAAAAGCAAAATGACGGATGAGGGATCGGTTTCTTCCTCGCCGCAATTCTCGGTTGAGGGACTTCCCCATCTCGTTAATCCCCCCCCCCAAACATAAATGTGTGATCCAAGAAATGAAAAGGCTCTCTAAATATAGTGTTGTTGTTACCGGGCCTATTGCTTACATATCTTTCGCGCTAATGACAAAATGTTTACCGGTTTAGATATAGTTTATGACAGGGGTGTGCAACATTTTCGTCGGTGGGCCGTATAGCCAATATCGGACCTCAAGGGAGGGCCACATAACTATTTTCATGTGCACAATAAATTCGAAATTCTTCCAAAAGCATCAAAGTATTTTTTACAACATACAGAGTTTCAGCGCAACACTGGCTTTCGCTACAGAAAAATTGTTTACTAGGCAAAGGGTATTGTTACGTCACATTAGGTGAAGTAGGCTACTTGCTATAACTGCTGTTTGATCCACCGATTGCAAAACGCTGATTTAGCTTATATTTCTTACGTATAGTATAGCAACTTGGGAGATTTACCAAACACTAGTGAAAGATTTTGCTAAATTCTCAAAAGAATTGCATTTTTTTATCTTAATCAGTGTGTTGATGGGGGCCACACTAAATAGCTTGGCGGGCCGGACTGTGGCCCGCAGGATGTATGTTGCATGCCCCTGGTTTATGACATGTGGTTTATTTCGTGAAGTAGAATACAAGTGCTTTTTTCTGCAGAAGAAAATCGGTGGGGAAACCTGTTGGCAACAAAACTCCACCGAAGAAAAGCAAAATGACGGATGAGGGGTCGGTTTCTTCCTCCCCGCAATTCTCGGTTGAGGGACTTCCCCATCTCGTTAACCAAGGTTTGTTTGAAAATCGGGTAGTGGCACGAGTAAGCAGTTGGAAAGGCATAAAAGAAGCCGACCCCAAGCCCAAATAGCCCTAAACCGTCAGCGTTTTCACATTTGTTTTTACTTCAAATATTCATGTGTGCTCTCTACGCCCCTCGGTATTTATCAATTTTTGTCTGAATAGATTTACTAAAAAAACGCCTGTTTACACGTAAGCTGTACACTAAACTTGGCTTTAATTGTTTCACCAGGTTTTACAAACATACCCGTCGGATTTTCGAGTCCATTCGTGATGCGTCGACAGCAGTTGAGTCACACCACAAAATTGGTGGCAGCAGCTATGGCAAAAAAGAACGGTTTGTTTATGTCAAAAAAATTGTGAAATTCTCTTTTTGCGAAAATTGAACAACTTTTTTTTTAAATTTCAGGTGGTGCTGAAAGCCCCCCCCCCGAAAATCGGTGGGGAAACCTGTTGGCAACAAAACTCCACCGAAGAAAAGCAAAATGACGGATGAGGGGTCGGTTTCTTCCTCCCCGCAATTCTCGGTTGAGGGACTTCCCCATCTCGTTAACCAAGGTTTGTTTGAAAATCGGGTAGTGGCACGAGTAAGCAGTTGGAAAGGCATAAAAGAAGCCGACCCCAGCCCAAATAGCCCTAAACCGTCAGCGTTTTCACATTTGTTTTTACTTCAAATATTCATGTGTGCTCTCTACGCCCCTCGGTATTTATCAATTTTTGTCTGAATAGATTTACTAAAAAAACGCCTGTTTACACGTAAGCTGTACACTAAACTTGGTTTTAATTGTTTCATCAGGTTTTACAAACATCCCCGTCGGATTTTCGAGTCCATTCGTGATGCGTCGACAGCAGTTGAGTCACACCACAAAATTGGTGGCAGCAGCTATGGCGAAAAAGAACGGTTTGTTTATGTCAAAACAATTGTGAAATTCTCTTTTTGCGAAAATTGAACAACTTTTTTTTAAAATTTCAGGTGGAGCTGATAGGGCTGAGGTAAATTACTTATAATTTTGTGTTTATCACTTTAAGTTTTATTTTGTAAAGTAATATTGATATTTTTTCAAGTAACGTAATTGTTTTATTATTAAGGACAAACGAACAATGCAACTTCGCAGCCGCAAAAAAGTAAGTCGTGTTATTAGTTTGAACAGTTTCTATATTTCAAGATCCTGGTAAAATATGTATAACGGATAGTTCTTTGAAAAATAAAATAATACAGTAGCTTACGTCGGGCAAAAATTTGCTAAATACCGATAGATGGCGTAAAGAGCACTGGGTTGGGTTTTTTTTTGGTATTTTTACAAAACTTTGGGTGTGAAGTATTTTTGTTACAAAACTTGGGTGTGACTTTGTAATAGACGTACTTTAAAACTGACAAAGTTCCTGAGTACACAAGACCTCAACTTTCTCGCCAAAAAATGTTAACGTTTCAACTGAGATTTCCGCCAACAATGTTCAAGGTGGCCAAGTTGTCTGAGCAACCGCCTTGAATGCACGGCGTTGTGGGTTCTATTCCTGTCTTGACCACTTGTGTTTACTTGAGCAACAAACTTAAGCTACATTGCTCCAACCCAATGGAGTCCGATGGGTTGAACAAAGCTAAAGTCACCAACCCATATTGCCAAAAAAGTCGAATAAATCATTGTGAGCATAACGCATTCAGGCGTTGCCCGCCCAACGAGGATAAAAACGAACAAACAGAGCTAAAAGAGTCACCTAAAGCCACTTATATTAAAACTGTTACTTTATATACGTTTTCAGGCATCACGGTCGCCTTCTCAGCTCTCTGTGACTGAACCATTGAGACAGCTGACAAACAGCCCTAAACCACCCTCTACTGCCTCCAGTGGCGGGTCACAACGTGCAAACGAGGACGACCCGGATTGTAAAGTGCAGTAACTTTTGTACATAGCATGTGTATATCGTAATAAGTTTCACACTTCGTTATTTCTTCATTGCCATATTCACCTCGTGTTTTTACTACTTCTTGTTTTCTACTGCCACTGTGGTGCAGAGCCACAAATACATTTTACACAGAAAAAGTTATTTATGTGTCTTTATGAGTACAAACCACATGGATCTAAATTCGACGTTCTTCCAGTCCATGGGCCTCGCCACTGCACGTGGTTCCAAAGTCGTCCGGTGGGTGGCGCCCCTGCGGCGATATTCTAAACTGATCGCTAGACAGGCTTGTTACGACATTGCTATTCTCCTAATGCAGACATTTACTAGGCATTAGGTTAATGGTTCATTACCATGGGAGTCATAACTAAACGAGATTTGTTCTGAGTTCGAAATATTTCCACACATGCATTGTTCGCTTCAAAACTCTGGTTCATTTTCTGGCTTTTCGATGCCGTATCGGCACAAAACACATTTTAATCTAAAATTATCAAACTTCAATACGCCAGGCCCATTAAAGGCTTCATAACAAATCAGGAAGTGACCAAGCATTCACCACCATAAGGCAAGAAGTAGGTTACATTTTTCTAGCCTGCGGTGGGATTGAAATCTACGACAGGAGTCTTTCCGGGACTCGCGCTCTACCAACTAAGTTACAAAAGCTCAGTGGAGAACCCGCCGAAAGTTGAATCACAATCACCTGTTGCCTGCCTTGTATGCTGCACATGTCAGCTTCGTAGTAGGGGATCGGCAGATCGACTAGTATCAGTTACGATAAACATAAATTCATAACTGGGATCAGCCCTGAAGCGTCTGTGCAGACTAGGATAAATCACAGTACACCAGGTTCATTAAAGGCGTCATACCGAATCAGTTGGTTAATGTTTATTATCAAACTGGTTTTGATGATAAGTTCCCTGAGCGAAGTTGGCTATACTTGTGAAAACAAGTGAATCGGTTTTACTTTTAAGTGTCAAACGTTCATTTTTACTCACCATATAACGAATCACTATAAAACCGAATCGTTGCTAAAGTTCCTGATTCAGCAAATCGTTCTTTCCGCACGTTTCATACGTTTTTAGATACGAACAGAAAACGTCAAAACGAAATGAAGGAAAGGTTTAGTCAAAAGTTTGTTAAGTGTCGTTTTGCAAAATGCTGTGGCAGAAACGATAGACTTAAGCACGCGAATAAAACGGTTTTTGGTCCAATACTGCACACAGCATCGGGTATCGGCGCCGACACATAATTATCGGGACAACCCTATAGCTTTCAGTATTCTTTAGTCTTGATGAATCTATTTAAAAGCTTAACGTTTTTGAGATCTAATGTCTGTTTGTGCGTTTTTTGCCAGACATAACTTTTTTGGTGAAGGTTATTTGCATCAGTGACAAAACATCTTTGTGCGAACGTAAAGTCTACGAATCTATATTTTCTGCAGCGCACAGAGACTATAACCACCAAAAAAGTATTAACATACAATACTGTAATAATCTTTATTATTTCAGTGCGTCTATACTTCACAGTGTTCAAAATATCGCATTAGCCAAAAAGTTGTTTTACTTTTTTAATGAAGAGAGCATTTCAATTGGAAGAGGGAATATAATTGTGGAGTTCTTTTCCGCGCTAATAGAAGTCAGGGTTTGCAAATATCGAAGCTGTAAGGCATTCGGGGAGTCGGACAAGATATCAGAAGCTTCTTTGAGCTTTATTGAAGCCTGCATCTCCCCCTCAGCTGCGATAACCTTGGCCTTGGCTTCTCTTGTCGCTTCAGCCTCTGCAGCCATCGCGCGTTGCAGTTGAACTGGTAATCGTACATCTTTGATCTCTATGCGCTCCACGGTGATCCCCCAAACATCTGTTGCCTGATCCAGGGTTGCCAACATCCCATGAGCGATGGTATCTCGGTCTGTCAATATTTCTGCAAGACTCTTTGTTCCCAACATGTTCCTCAGAGTTGTTTGTGCGAGTAGTCGAGTAGCGCCATCCGCGTTTTCGACGTTAGCTACAGCCATTGTTGCATCACGAACGCGGTAATACACCACGGCGTCCATGGCAACGGTGACGCTGTCTTTAGTGAGAATCTCTTGCGGAGGAACATCAAAGGATTTGGTTCGCAGGTCGATTTGACTGTAGTTGTCTGTGCAAGGAATGATGAAAAAGATTCCAGGCCCTTTGGCCCCACCAAGCAGTCTGCCAAGTCGGAATATAACGGCCCTCTCATATTCCTGCACAACTTTCACACACGACCAAATCGACAGTGGAAATGTTGCGATGATAAACAGCACTGATATAAACATAATAATAAATCCACATAGTCCTACGCTACCGCCGCCACCTTGGGAAATTTGGTGCTGTTGTCGTCCTGCTTCCTGCATTTTCAAGCTCGCAGAAAATTCAGGATGTACTTTTTGCATAAATGCAGATGTTGTTTGCAGTTAAATCGCTTTCGCTGATCAATTTTGCCAAAAAATGTTGTCAAATCACAATAAAAAAGGGTTGTTTAAAGGGATTGTCTTGCAACAAAGAAGGTTTGTGACGTAACGTGTGCAAATGCTTGTGTGTTTTAGTTTTAGACCCATCGGATTAAGCCGTTGACAAACCCGGGTTTCGAATGAAATTAATTTGCTAAATTGTTAGAAATGTATTTGCAAAGTTAGTAGTGAATGATAAGCTGCAAACAAAAAATGATATTACTATGATGATAACATCCTCCCCCCCCCCACAAAGAAGGTTTGTGACGTAACGTGTGCAAATGCTTGTGTGTTTTAGCTTTAGACCCAGCGGATTAAGCCGTTGACAAACCCGGTTTCGAATGAAATTAATTTGCTAAGTTGTTAGAAATGTATTTGCAGAGTTAGTAGTGAATGATAAGCTGCAAACAAAAAATGATATTACTATGACGATAACATCCCGTCAGTTTGTGTTACGCCATCTTTAAAAAAATGTTTGATTATTATGCTACCAAATTACAGTAATTTCGCTAAATATAATCGTAATTTGTTGACCTCATTATCTGTTTTTCTAAAGCCCAGTTTGTAATACCAGTAGTTTCTTCAGCAGCAATACGATGTTTGTGTTTTTACGTCACTACACGTCGTCACAGTTGAATTGACACAGTTGCGCATGTGGTTCGCATCAATGAGTTTCACCAGGTTTTGTATTGCTCAGGTAAAGGTTGTTTTCGTTTTACCGTTTCTTGCGTCATTCGTTTGAAATATTTACTCTTGTGCTGTTGTAAAAATGTCAATATTGGATAAATGTAATGCAGGCAAGTTTCATCATCTCCAAAATGCGCATATATTTCAGCAAACAATTGCTTACTAAAGCATTTGAAGATGAACGGTTTGGGTTTTGGGGTTGATATGCAAGGGCTACCGTAAAATACGCAATCTACTAATACAACTTGTAAAAATGCAGAGGGTTTGGCGGGTGTTAGTGTCAGAGTGAGGGTCTGTAATTACAATAACATTATAATTCAATCTTATAAGTATCTATAGATACCCGTTTTGTTTATTTTTGTATTTTTACAAGCGTTAACATGCAGTATCATGAAGTATTTTCTGTTTGGAACCACCCTTAGTGTATGTAAAATATTTGCTCAAAAGTGGTACCCAGTGTTTTTTTTAAGGTGTTTTGGGGGACCGAAACGGTCCCCCCCCCCCCAGGGTTTGGCGGGTGTTAGTGTCAGAGTGAGGGTCTGTAATTACAATAGCATTATACTTCACTCTTATAAGTGTCTATAGATACTCGTTTTTTTTTTATAGTTTTACAAACGTTAACATGCGGTATCATGAAGTGTTTTCTGTTTGGAACCACTCTTAATGTATGTGAAAATATGTGCTCAAAAGTGGTATCTGAGATTGAATTGTAATTTGATTGCAATTCCAAACCTCACCCCAACCCTAAAAGCCATGCCCTGACTGTCAACATTTTGAAAAGCTAGATTGCGTAGATTTCGCATTTTAGGAAAGTCTGATATAGAGTTTAAAAATTGAACTAGTTATTAAAACAGATTGGCTTTATGCAGTAATACAGTTGAAGTTTTTTAAGGTTATGGTCAAGTTTTTTCTTAGGATTTATATTGTCTTGAAATAACTATGAAAAGTTTGAAAATAGATGTCAGTTTTGCAGATCCTCCACTAAGTAAGTAATTAGGAACAAAGCTATTGATTTTGAATTTTTTTTGACGTAAAAAGTAATTTGAATTATCTTATCTCAAATATATTTTTTATAGTCATATTGAGTTATTCCATAGATTTGTAATATATATGTGTTATTTCATTAAACATTCTACATATGTTTTAGGCTTGTTGGTGGTTGTGGAATATTTCAAACAACAAGTGGATTTCAAATTAACAAAAGCAAAGGAAACTTCAGTTGTTGGTGAAGGGTATGCTGACATGAAATAACTAATTGTCCCACTGCAAAAGTTTGTTTTAAATTACTGTAACACAAGTAAACTAAAATAACTTTAAGTATTTCCTATCCTCCGGCAAAACTTTGGAAGTCAGTGGTGACCCCCCCCCCCCTAACTTTAAGTATTTCCTATCCTCCGGCAAAACTTTGGAAGTCAGTGGCGACCTTACAACATCAAAACTATTTTTACAAATTTTATGGTTTATAAATATTTGAGATTTATGTGAAAGTTGTCAAATGTTTATGTGCCAATGAGCCCCCCCCCCCGAACCAAAAAAATGGTACGCGAGTAGATAAAGTTTGGGAACCACTGCCTTACAGCATCAAAACTATTTTTACAAATTTTATGGTTTATAATTGTTTGAGATTTTTGTGAAAGTTCTCAAATGTTTATGTGCCAATGAGTGAATATTTTTTTTCGTAGCATTCTGGTTAAGGGGGATGTCCCTGTTGCGAGATACGTTGCTCGATTGGTTTCCAATGAAAAGCTGAATATTGTCGGTGATTCGCCTGTTACTTGCACCGAGGTTGATCATTGGATCACGTTTGTGTCTTCGGGAGCTTTGCAGCGACAATGCGATGGGGAATTTGTTTCAGCTCTCAACTCACTAAATGATGCTTTGAGTCTTCGGACATATCTCGTTGGCAAATCCCTCAGTTTTGCTGATATTGTTGTCTGGTCTGCATTGCGAGGTAAAATTTGTTGCTGCCTTTAAAAAAAATCAGGTTTATGTTGTATTTTAATTTACCAGCAATGATTTGCAGCTAATGAGTAGCTCAGTGGTTCTCAACCAGGGCCCATGGCCCCCCAGGGGCTGTGTTCCGGGGGCCATGGGTGTAGATTCACCAGAAACACCTTTAAAAATCCATTTCCTTTTGCCCCCCCCCCCGGGGGCCATGGGTGTAGATTCACCAGAAACACCTATTAAAATCCATTTCCTTTTGAACTTTATTCCCTAATTTAAGCGACTATTTCACATACTATTTGTCTATATTGACGTTTTTACGATTACGGATTCTTGTTTATTCTATTCAACCTGTTTAAGGTCGAAATTACCCCCCCCCCTATTCCCTAATTTAATCAACTATTTCACATACTATTTGTCTATATTGACGTTTTTTACTATTACGGATTCTTGTTTATTTTATTCAACCTGTTTAAAGTCGAAATTAGTGTACCGAATTCCAACATGAGATTGACATTTACATTTTTTAAGGGAGCCACAGGTCCTACAGGGTTCAATAAAGGGGGCCATGAGGTCCAAAAGTTATTTTAGGGGTCCACGATTTACGAAAGGTTGAGAACCACTGGATGCAGTGGAGGTTTCTCAGTTTTTTTCCATGTTTGTCTTTTTGCCCACTTTGAAGATAAAATTTACAACCATGAACACATTACGACTCATGCATACCTAAAAATGATTTGCTCATCTACAATTACAAAAAATACAACAACTACTAAAGCATGCCAAATTTCTCTACAGTTGTGAACCTATTGGCTACATTTCTACAGTAGTATTTACATCTATATTAAATTCATGAATTTTAAAGAATATTTTGTATAGGTTTTCATTTACCACAACTAGTATAAAAGGCTAAGCAATGTTTAGTGGGGAAATCAATCTAAAGTTTTGCCCCCCCCCCATTAAATTCATCAATTTTGAAGAATATTTTGTATAGGTTTTCATTTACCACAACAAGTAAAAAAGGCTAAACAATGTTTAGTGGGGAAATCAATCTAAAGTTTTATTATCTTTCAGTGTGTAACAAGTGGTACTGTTCATTTACCAATGGAGAAGCAAAATCCCAATATCCACACATTTCAAGATGGTTTGACTTTCTCAGTAATCAACCCCAATTTCAGGCCGTAGACGTCAAAATAAAGCAACCTGTAAATGTAAAGGTGAACTACAATTTAATTACTTTTACCATTTTGTCAATATAACCCTGTTTCACCACTGTGCCCTACCTTTAGGAAAATAATTCCAATACCAACAACAGCAAGCAGAAAGACGAGGGAAAGTTTATTGAGCTTCCTGGTGCTGAAATGGGAAAAGTTGTGACAAGGTTTCCACCGGAGGCAAGCGGGTATCTTCATATTGGTCATGCTAAAGCTGCACTGCTCAATCAGTTCTATCAGGTCAGTTTATATTTTTAGCATTTCTGGTTAAACACAGTTTGTGTATTACTGTTTATGGACATAATATGTAACAAATATTTCAGATTACATTCAAAGGAAAATTGGTGATGAGGTTCGATGACACGAACCCTGCAAAAGAAAAGGAAGATTTTGAGAAGGTTTGTTTTGTATCATAAAAATCCAGTTAATCACATACTAGTTAATCACATAATACATGAAACAGTTGTAGGAGGCAAATTGGTAACATAATTGGCTGTGTGTTAGTGATGGGACAAGTACACGGTATCGATGGTGTCGAACGATTTCAGTGGTATCGATACTCATACTCGGTATGGAAATATTTTGTCTCAGTTTTCCATACCAATATGCAAGTACCGAAGGCCGATTTACACCATAAGCCTACGGACAACTTTTTGCTAATATTTGCTTCAGACAGCACAAAATCGGGAAAAAGTTCTGCCAGGTTACGTATATTTTTTCGCTATCACATGGAGATTACGTTTTTCGGCATGTGTGTGTGCACGCCTGTACCCCGGCCATAGTAGATAAATTAGCCAGTGATATACAACGAAGTACCACACTATACTAAAGTACTCGGTATCGAAGGTATATACATGTGGTACTTTAATGGGTTGACTAACAGTAGTCTAATATCATAAAAAAATTTGAAAATGAAGTTTTTAAATATTTAAGTTGACGATTGCGGATTACTTTCTGTTGTCAATTTACCAAATTTTTTTTTCCTGTGCCAAGTTTTGGCAAAGCTTCTGCTTGTAATCTTTCCATTATATTATTCAGTGTACATACATGTAATTATTTTTAATATGGTCCTGGTCATTGCCATAGTTGAAGTGACCAAAAGCAATCATGACCTCCAAACATTTTGAAAATGCCTGTTTTGGGGCCATAACTATGTGTGTTAAATCAACCTCTATAGGGCCTTATGTTAACGAGTTACAACATGCCACACAACTTACCCTAGTGATTGTGTAATAGGGATACAGGAAAATTGTAATTCATCTTCGTGCTTTATATTAAATTAAGGTGATTCTCGAGGATGTTGAAATGTTGGGCATAAAACCTGACATATTTACGTGTACATCCGATCACTTCCAACGCATCATGGATTCCGCTGAGATGATGATTCGAAATGGGGACGCATATGCTGACGACTGTGATATGGAAACTATGAGAGCCGAGCGTGAATCGAGGACAGAATCGAAACACAGAAACAACTGTATGCAAACTAGTTAAATGGTTTTGTGTGTTACTGTTACAATTTACATTATCACAATTTCACACTGTAAATGTACTTGCACGGTAAAACTATGTTTAAAGAAGTGACAGTTATATTTATATTACACACTTCTCCTAAAAATGTTTTCCTTTTTTTGAAAATATTTTTTTCAGGTTGTTTTTTACTTGCTGTGGAATAAATTAAACAATCAATTACGTGAACCTAAACAATTAGTGTGATTTTTTATATATTTTTTATCATACTTTTTGACTTGTTACAGCTGTGGAGAAAAACCTTAAAATGTGGAATGAGATGAAAAATGAAACCAAATATGGCAAATCCTGTTGTATTCGAGCAAAGATTGATGCCAAGTCTGACAATGGTTGTTTGCGAGATCCAGTAATGTACAGATGGAAAGGAGAAGCACATCCCAAAACTGGCAGGAAGTTTAAGTAAGGAAATTATTTCCATCCGAGTATGCGAGGAAATAAAATTTTGCAATTAACACCATTTTGTAAAAACAAGAACAAATTTACTCAAGAACAAATTCCAATTAAATGGCTTGATGTTGTAATCGTCTGGGTTGATAAAGTGTGGAAAGATATGCATAAAAATTAAAAAGTGTATGTCCTGACCTGCAGTAGAGCTTTCAAAACAACCTTGAAATTCTTTGGATCCTCTTTGACTGATCTGACATTTTCATGACACAAATATATTTTGATGTCTACTTTAACCAAAAAAGCTTGTTCACACTTACTTTGCCAACTTAAATGCCTAATTTTCTGTAATTTTCAGTGAATAAAAGAGTGGGAAATAAGGAGCGCCTTCCAATTAAGCTTTTGGAACAACCTTAAAATTCTTTGTTGTTTTTTACTGCTTGACTGATATCAGAGCACAGATATAGTTTAGTATCTTTTTAACCAAAACATAAATTCACACATTCAACAACTTAGATACTTTATCTGCTAAAAATTTTCGCATTAACAAACTAATTTTTTGACCTGTTTTTTACTTTTTTATTTTGCAGGATTTTTCCAACATACGACTTTGCTTGTCCAATCGTGGACAGTGTTGAGGGAGTTACTCATGCTCTGAGAACAACAGAATACCATGACAGAGATGACCAATATTACTGGTTCATTAACAAACTTGGCATCAGAAAACCATATGTTTGGGAATACAGGTAATGTAAGACCCCCTAAAAATGCTTTTTTATAAGTTCGACCTAACCTTTTAACTTTTTTTCAGTCGATTAAACTTACAGAACACAGTTTTGAGCAAAAGGAAATTAACTTGGTTCGTTGACAACAACTTGGTCGATGGATGGTGAGTTTTAACAGGGTGTTGCTTGAATCATTGTGAAAGTAAGTGATGATTGACGTCTAGGGACGACCCCCGGTTTCCAACTGTTCGTGGAGTTTTGCGACGAGGAATGACAGTTGAGGGACTGAGAAATTTCATCGTTGCTCAGGGATCTTCAAAATCTATTGTCACAATGGAATGGGACAAAATTTGGGCTTTTAACAAAAAGGTGATTCTATGGTTATAGTTCTAAATAAATAACCGTGGAAAATTGTTCTTCACAAAGGGTTTGAAACAATTTAAGGGGGTTGGTGACAGTTTTCCAAATACCTATGTCCCTACCACAAAAAATATGGACAGCATTTTTTGGTTGTTAAACTAGAACAGTGTTTTTGCTCCAATGCTCAGCAGTTTTACTTTCTGCAAAAGTGGTTGTTTTGTTTACTGATTTGCAGTAAGATGACTAATTTCATTTTCATATATTTTTTATCAAAATTTGAATTCTTTATGTGCAACAAAACCTGATGATGTTTCACTTTTCATTTATATTTCTTGTAATGCATTAAAAATAGCTGTTAAGGCAATTTGTCACCAAAAATTGACCTAAACTTCTTCCGGGTAAAATATGATTGATTTATTGTATTGCTGCTTTTTCAGGTGATTGACCCAATAGCTCCAAGATACACTGCCCTCTTGGAGTCCTCAGCAGTTCCAGTTACTGTTGTTGATGCAAAGGAAGTTCATGCGGATGCTGCAAAACATCCAAAGGTACAAAACAAACTAAATCACCTAGAACAAAATGAACTTAGCTAATGCAAAGTAAAACTCCCAATATATCCCCCCCCCCTGCTGCCAGGCATAATATCAAGTTTATACAGCTCTTCTGGCAATTGTAGTTTTATTCTGACACTTCGACGTCCAATACAGGTCGCCTTCTTCAGGGTAAATAACAATGAATGCGTGTGGTACAGTGCACAATAAACAAAGGGAAAAAAAGAATCTTTCGACCTGTATAGGTCGTCGAAACTTCGGAATAAAAATACATTTGCCAGAAGAGCTCTATAAACTTAACACTAACAAGTAGTTTGAAAAAAATAGTTATTAGAAAACTCTATGAAACGCTTTTGAAACCTTGTCTTGATTTTTTATGAAATAAGTTTCAAGTGAAAACAGTTCACTGTTTTACAAAGAGTAGACTTTGTTCTTAATTGGTGAAGTACAGTTCACCGGTTTTGAAGTGCCCAAAAGGTCATGTGATTTTTGGTGCTTCCCTACTTTGACTTACACCAGTTTAAAATTTGTGTTTGGTGTATTAAGCAACAACATTTTTGATGGATTATTTCAGAATCCAGATGTTGGAAAGAAAGCAGTTTGGTACGGCCCAAATGTTCTGATAGAACGTGAAGATGCAGAAAGTTTTGTTGTTGGAACTGATGTGACGTTTATAAATTGGGGAAATCTAAACATTACGGCGCCCCCCCCCCCCCAAATGTTCTGATAGAACGTGAAGATGCAGAAAGTTTTGTTGTTGGCACGGATGTGACGTTTATAAACTGGGGAAATCTAAACATTACAGCAGTTAACAAAGATGAAACTGGAAAGGTTCGAATGGAGTTGTTTGTTGAATTCAAACCATTTTACCACCATAATTTATTACTTGACTATATTGTGCAGGATTTTTAATAGTTTAAGACAGTGGTTCCCAAGGGGGAGAAATTTACTTTATTTTGTACATGTGGTTTGTAAAAAGACATCCCCCCCCCCCCCCCCCCCCCCCCCCCCCCCCCCCCCCCCCCCCCCCCCCCCCCCCCCCCCCCCCCCCTTTTTGTATCATTTCCTGTGCTCGGAAATAAATTCGAACCGGTCGTTTCGTATATCAACACAAATTTTGTATGTGCTGTTAAAACCCCCCCCCCGAGTTGTTTGTTGAATTCAAACCATTTTACCACCATAATTTATTACTTCACTATATTGTGCAGGATTGTTAATAGTTTAAGACAGTGGTTCCCAAGGGGGAGAAATTCACTTTCCCCCCCCCCAACATGGTTGGCTGACACTCCAAAAGCACTTCCTATTCCAACTTCATGCGTTTACTTCGAACATATAATGACTAAGCCCCCCCCCCGACTCAATTTTAATGATTTTTGTATGATTTAGCATCTATGATGTAGTCTTATGGGGAGGAATGAGAATGTTTTGAATTGTTAAGTGAGGAATTCGATTCAGAATCACTGGTTTAAGAGATCAATATAGAGTTTATAACAATCCCAGTATTAGCAATAGACTGTTGATTGAATTTTATCATCTATTTTGTTTGTAGGTAACGTCAATAACTGCCAAACTAAATTTGGAGAATCGTGATTACAAGAAAACTCAGAAAGTAACATGGTTGGCTGACACTCCAAAAGCACTTCCTATTCCAACTTCATGTGTTTACTTCGAACATATAATGACTAAACCAGTCCTAGGAAAGGAAGACAATTTCAAGGATTTCATCAATTCAAACACAAGGGTAACTTTTTTGTGAAGGCCTCTTTTTGTGAAGTCTTAATAGTTCATTAGTTGAAGTTATGTGCAGTAGAATTACAGTTTTTGTTTTGTTTTAAGAAACAAACTGAAATGATTGGTGACCCGTGCTTGGCTGATTTGAAGCGTGATGACATTATTCAACTGCAGAGAAAAGGGTTTTACAGATGTGACCAACCTTACAGCCCACCAAGGTAATTGAATTAATCTGAAACAACCAAGTGAGAATGTGATACAAAGAATTTGGCAATGTAAAATATGTGACAAATTTAAGTGTAATTTTGCCTGCGGTCAAATAATAATGTGTTTCAAAAGTTAGGAAGATGATTTTTATTTTTGTTTTTAATTTCCAAGTGCAGTGTATTACATACATTTTTTGTTTACTTTATTCACTGCTACCATTGGGGGTAAACATTTTCTCTAAATCGGCATTTTTATGGGTACGTCACAGGTGAGGCCCCCCCCCCCCCCCCCCCCCCCCCTATATGCAAGCGTGTATAATAATTTAGGTAGTATAGGTACCACCATTTTAAAACAGTTTCGCTCTCCTTGAAAATACCAATTGTCATTTGCGCTTTTTAGCTCAACATTTTCATTGTATGTCTGTAAACCACCCAAAGGCCACATAATTGTTCTATTAATCACAATGGTGTACGAAATAGCAGCATCGGGTAAAAAGTGGTGCACACAAAATTAAGGTTACAGAGCAATGCTCCTAATAATGGAACACTTTGTCCAATTTAAACTGGTACATTGTTGCCACACAAACGTGCATTTTTGTATCATTTCCTGTGCTCGGAAATAAATTCGAACCGGTCGTTTTGTACATCAACACAAATTTTGTATGTGCAGTTAAAACGTAATCCCCAATTCAACGAAACCATGTTTATAACCTCCGCCATGTTCAGCCAAGCGAAACCATTAGTATCTACGTGTATGCACTGGAGCGTAGAAAAACCACGTGGCAACACAAATTCAGTTCAAAAAGCTGCGAAACAAATTTTAAGCGTTGGCCCAAAGTACTTGAGCATCGTGATTCGTTTCTAATTAAATGTGATCTCCGATTATGCGCGTAGTGGTGTAGAAACGCTAGCTGACAAAAAACGTGCAAGTAATTACGCTCATCGGACATTAGTAATCGGGTAATCCCCTTGGTGGTTTCCCTTGTTAGGTGGCTTTTGGAATTAGAAAGTCAAAGTTTGTTTAAGGTTTGGCTGTGTGACCGCATTTTTAGAGGGTTCTTGTATGGCCTTTAGTCAGATTTAAGCCACATTTCAGCATGGAATTTTTTTATATTTTCTATTTGCTGAGATAAAGAGTTGAAATTATTATTGGTGTTTTATTGAATAGTGTTTGTGGTTTTTAGTTTACATGCAAGCAAAGCAGCCCCTTGCGTCCTATTTCACATACCCGATGGACACACAAAGGAAATGCCAAAAAGTGGAGCAAAATCTGAAAATAAATCCACAAAATCGGCAAAAGGGGGGAGTACGAAAAACACACAGAAAAAGAAACAACAAAAACAATGTAAGAACCCCTTAGAAATGTCCCATCAGATATCAATAAACAAAAATAATTTTGCAGCAAATTCAAGTTCAGAAAATAATGCTGACTCAGCAGAAGTTCTTGCTTTGTATCAAAAAGTCACAGACCAAGGAAGTCAAGTCCGAGAGCTGAAGACAGCGAAAGCAGCAAAGGTTTTAATTCACAAATTTTTTTACAGACACATGTTTCTTAGTTTTGCTTGTGTAGGAAAATGTTGACGCTGCTGTAAAGCTTCTGTTGAGTTTGAAAGCTGATTACAAGAAGTTGAGTGGAAAGGATTACAAGCCACCTTCACAAAGCAAGTCTACGAATCAGACTAAAAACACAGTAAGTTAAAACTAGTTTAAGTATTACAATTGTGCAACATGATACGATGCAATTATTCTAACAGCATAAACCAGTGGTTCCCAACAGGGGAGGAATTTTAACAACTGAGGGGACGAATTTGCTCTAGTTTGTACATTTGTAAATTGACAGTGCGGAATTTGTTGATATAGGTTGGATTCACTGGGTTAAACCTTAGGTGGATAAAACATTTTGTGGTGGTTTTGCATTTTAAGTAATAATTTCTTATATCGGTATTACATTTTTATGCACACTTTACTGAATATATAATAAATTAAAATAGAGTAACAAAAATTAGTTACTGTGGAATTGCAACAAACATTTGATGACAAATACTCTTTAATTGTGTTAAAAAGATGCTTGTAGTGTTACTAGACTTTGCTAGAAGGAATGATGTGCATTTTTCTAAACTTTCTTACATTTATTTTATTACATTACATGTATTTATTATCCAAATATCAACTGGGTTTGTAATAAGGTCAGGCCTTATTGAACAAAACTATTGTTTGGGAACTTTTTAAACTTTGATAATAATATTTTTTAAAGACTTCAACCAGTCTTTATCTGTGTCTCTTAATGCCCACATGTTTATTCTAACTGTCTTTGTGTAGTAGTATATACACATCAGCTCAAATCCTGGGCATTCTAAGTTTAATTCCTAAACATATTGTTTTACTCCAGCCTGCAAAGCCAGCCATGGAAGAATCTGCCGAATCCCAAAATATTTCAGAGAAAATTGTTGAACAAGGAAATGTTGTCAGAAAACTTAAATCAGAGAAGGCTGAAAAATCTAGTATTGATGCAGCTGTAAAGGTAAGTGGCCGAAAAAACATGTTTATTGCCTTGTAAATCTATGCAGTAACCCTGCTTTGCTTTGGTTTGACTTGGCTTTTTTCCTAATTATAACCGCCTTGTTGGAAAAAGCCACTAAACTTCTATTGCTTCATTATGTCTATGTATATGTCTGATGTGGCATTAACATAAGTTTGCATTGCTATTCATTAGAGCAGGGGTCACCAAACTTTTTTCACTGCGTCCGGATAAGTTTAATAATGATTCGCGCGGGGCCGCATAGTTTACATGCCCTTGCGCCGTCTTTCCAAACTTAGCCTGCGAGGCAATTTTTATAGGGGCGTCAAGATATGGTCTTTCTACAATCCCGTTTATAATCCGGTTATGCCACTTTAAAACTGTCTATTTTGTCGCAAGTAACAAAAGAAGGCAATTATTTGTGCACAATTAACACTTGTGGTCTTGTCTATAATGTAACAAGCGGGCTTTGGCTTAATCCTGTGAAACTACGTAACATTGATTCTACATATCGCAACAGGAAAACTTTCGTAAGGACCCCCCCCCCCCCCCCCCCCCCCCCCCCCCCCCCCCCCCCCCCCCCCCCCCCCCCCCCCCCCCCCCCCCCCCCCCCCCTTTTTTTTGTACAAAAAATGTCGTCGCGGGCCGGATGAAATGATCTCGAGGGCCGGATCCGGCCCGTGGGCCGTAGTTTGGTGACCCCTGCATTAGAGTTTTGGTCAGCATTGTAGAGTAGCTTAAAAATTTCGGACTCAAGTCAGAAAATTTTACTGACTCAAATTTTCTGCATTTCACAAAATTGCCTTTAAGTTACTCTTGCTATTTTTTGCTGTTTTTTAACAAAATTGATCAAAAAATACCCTTACCTTGACTCCACAATATTTCAAAAAATGACTCTAGCTTAAAAAGTGAAACGCCACCAGAGTTCCTGGTTTGGTACAACTTTGAATTAAATGCATATAACGTTAACACTAAAAAGTGTTTGGACCTTGTTTAATGTACCTTTTTTCAGATTTTGCTCAGTTTGAAAGCAGACTACAAGAAACTGACTGGAAATGATTACAAACCACCAGGTGGCGCTGGTGAGAGCAAAAAATCTTCCTCGAAGAAAGAAAAATCCAAACCTGCTGCCCCAAAACAAAATGTTGTGAATGACAAAGGTGATGAAGGAAGAGTGGTGAAAAAACAAACAAGGTTTGTCAACTATGTGTTTTGAGTGTCTGCTTGTGTGTCATACTTTTTGAAAAGTGATTTAAAAAACAGCACAAACTTACTCCAGTTATGTAAAAAGTCACTAATTATACTGAAATATCACAGACCACTAGTACAGTAACATTAATATTGTACACTATTGCATTTAAAAGTAAGGTTAAAGTAAAAATACACATCAAGCATTTTTGCCTTGATATTTTTTTAAAATAGAAGTAAAATAATTGACACAGCTAACACAGAGCCACTGTTCTATAGCGTGTAAAAAGCAGTTGTCAAGAATTATATACATTTTTTGCAATGTTTTTTGAGTTTTTTTTCCTAAGTGTGCCAAATGACCTTAGATCTTTGTCTCAATGTCGTAAGCCTTACAACAGTTTTATAATGAGTCACATTTTTTTGTTCAATGCATGTGTATATTTTCACCTAGACTTGGCCTTGAAGCTTCAAAAAAGGATGACTTGTCAGAGTGGTACAGCCAAGTGATAACAAAAGCCGAAATGATTGAATATTATGACATCAGTGGCTGTTACATCTTGAGACCATGGTCATACAGCATATGGGAAAAAATCAAGGTACATTTTTGCTAATATGATTTAAATGTAACAGCTGCAAAGTTTTACCCCTGTCTGCTGGTTTATGTTTGGTATTATCATGTAGACTAGCATTTAATAAAAAGGAGGGTATTCCTATTAAAGAGTGATTGTAGTCCCGAGCACTGGCATTCTGCTTCTATGTCCAGCCCACATAATACATTGTATATATATATATGTGCTCTGGTAACGATCCGTTCTCGGACCCAGCCTGGGCCATGTTTTGGTGTATCCGGACTTCTGGTCCAAATGTATCAAAAAATTAAGAAAGAATCATTGTTAATGAGTAAAACAGAAACATGTGAATTGAAATGTTTAATTTGCAGGCATTCTTTGATGCTGAAATCAAGAAGTTGGGTGTAGAGAATGCTTACTTCCCAATGTTTGTGTCGCAAGCTGCACTGGAACGTGAAAAGGAACACATTGCAGACTTCGCTCCTGAGGTAAAGTTGACTGAAAATCCCTTATTGCATTAAAGGAGACAGTTTTTGTTTCCACAGCTTTTTAATGATGTAAATTTATCTAAGTGGTCTTTGGAGCATGTATTTTACCCATTATGGTCAAACGTTTGTTGATGTTAAAAAAGGTTTTATTATGACCTCATATTTATTTGGCACCCATATAGCTGTAACATTTTTCAGGTTTTAGGTGCATAAAATTGTACACATGCGACAAGTTACTAAGGTATAATATATTCCTACATACACTTGTGTAATAATGATACTGAGATTGCTATCTATCTACAAACCACAATTTTATAATTTAAACCACAAAAACAAATTACTATCCACATGTTTTTCTATTGTAGGTTGCTTGGGTTACGAAATCAGGTTCTACTGACTTGGCTGAACCGATAGCTGTCCGTCCGACAAGTGAGACAGTCATGTACCCGGCATATGCAAAGTGGGTTCAATCTCATCGTGACCTTCCAATCCGATACAACCAATGGTGCAACATTGTTGTAAGTAACAATAAAATTTGACCCAAATTCTCTTCAAAGTCCTAATGTAAATGACAGTATACCAGGCCCAAGGTTTCGTTTAATAGGCCTGGCATACTGTAATTTATATGTGAGTGTGCTGTGATCGCTGGTCTGCATGGATGCTTCTGGGCTAATCCCAGTTATGAATTTATGTTTATTTGAAGTCCTAATATGTTATTAACAGAGGTGGGAATTCAAGCACCCACAGCCGTTTCTTCGAACTCGAGAGTTTCTATGGCAGGAAGGACACAGTGCATTTGCAGATAAGGAGGAAGCACACAAAGAGGTACGGTTTTGAAAAACAGTCTATTTCGGTTAATCGCATATTACAGTTAATTGCAGTACACTGTAAATCCTAACCAATGTATTCTATGTGATTTTAGGTTAATCACATTTATATGCCAGTAGTTTCAAAATCATACACATTAAAATGTTTGGCATTTAGAACAACTGTTTATTTTTACCACCATACATTGAAGTTTCTAACTTGGTTTTAAGTTGATGCATTTTACTATTATGTTTGTTGGGAATTTCGTTCGAAGGTTATGGATATCTTGGAACTGTATGCACAAGTTTATGAAGATCATCTGGCGATTCCTGTTGTACGAGGAAAGAAAACTGAGAAAGAGAAATTTGCCGGTGGTGATTTTACAACAACTGTTGAAGCATATATTTCAGCCAGTGGAAGAGCCATACAGGTAAGCAGCCAAGAATACCTTAAATTAATATTCAAATTAAACCTTTATCTCATAAAAACATTTTATTGCAACAAAAGCAATTTCTGGAATGTTTGCGATTAAAAATCAATTCTGGCCCCAAAGCACCTTGTGTCACACTTAGCTGGGCATTTCAGGCTGGTTTTCCTGTTTTTATAAAAAAATACTGATTAATACAGTAAATGTACATATGTTTAGCTAGGCATTCTGCAAATGTCTTATTCTTAGCCTTAATCTAATACAGGGCTTCTCAAACTGTGGGTCGCGACCCCAATTGGGGTCGCGTAATATAATTTTGGGGTCGCGAAACATTATGGGTTATTATGTCAGTCACAGTAAATAGTATACGTGCGTACATTTATTGTTTAAACATCATTCCCGTCTATTCAAACTGCTCTAAACATATTTTGTAGAACTCCAAAGAGTATTGCCAGCCTAGTAGCCATATGCGCCAGACTTTTTTATTCCTACTGTGCGCAAACAATGCGAAAAAGCAGATACCACAAGCGTCACAATACAGATTATTACGTCATAAAAACTAAGACTGTCATTCTGTGTATCAAGTCAGAAAATAATTTAGGCTTTGTAGGTACTATTAGATGGTATATATTAGGGATGGGCTGAGCCGAGCCAGAACCCGAGTACTCGGTACCGAGCATCGCTGTTTTTGATGCTCGGTGCTCGGCCGAGCAGTTGCACAAACTGACCCGAGCGTTAAATTTGCATATTCATGCCCTGCTAACATACGTAACTAGTGTTCTAAAGNTTCATGGGATGTACAGCTTATAATAATAAACCGCTGGTGACGTAAGAGACCCTGTAGAGCTAGAACGTAGAAAGGGGATTTTTTGTGACGTCATAATGCACCGAGCGTGCTCGGCCGAGTACCGAGCATTAACGTAAGATGCTCGGTGCTCGACCAAACAGAACATTTGCAGTTTTGGCACATCCCTAGTATATATACATCCCCCCCCCCGAACAAAAACGAATGATTTTTCAAATGTATTAGATGGTGGAAAAACGCATACTTCATGGGATGTACAGCTTATAATAATAAACCGCTGGTGACGTAAGAGACCCTGTAGAGCTAGAACGTAGAAAGGGGATTTTTTGTGACGTCATAATGCACCGAGCGTGCTCGGCCGAGTACCGAGCATTTACGTAAGATGCTCGGTGCTCGACCAAACAGAACATTTGCAGTTTTGGCACATCCCTAGTATATATACATATATAAGTATATTTCTTTACAGCATACCCATCAAGGGGTCGCGTAGAAATTTCTGTTTCAAAATGGGGTCGCAGAGCAAGAAAGTTTGAGTAGCCCTGTTCTAATATACAAGCCCAAATCTTAAGTACAGAATGTTTAATCACATAATAGGTTTAATTGCAGGTATAGCATTCCCCAACTGTAGCCATTTGTTACAAAAGCTATGTGGTTAATGACATACTCCAGTTAATTGCATACAAAAAGCTTAGCAAATTGTAATTGATTTTTTTCATTATATGTTTAGGGAGGAACTTCTCATCATTTGGGTCAAAACTTCTCAAAAATGTTTGACATCAGTTTCGAGGACCCCAATGCAGTAAGTACAAAAACATCTAGGTATATTTCCCCATTTAAAATTTCTCCATTCTTTTTCAGACTGGCAACAAATGCTTTGCATACCAAAACTCATGGGGTCTTACTACTAGAACAATAGGAGTTCTTATAATGGTTCATGGTGATGACAAAGGCTTGGTCCTTCCACCGAAAATTGCTTGCATTCAGGTACAATGTATTTACTCGATTGTAAGCCGCTTGATTATAAGTCGCCCTCAATTGTAAGCCACATGTTAGGATGTCCAAAAAATAATGTAAACCACATGCTGTGATGTTAGATACTACAATACTTCCTTCTGTTGCTGCAAAGTACAACTATTTGTCAACAATTGTTGGTCACACCAATAATTCTACCCCGCAGAGCGTATGTTGATATAAAGCCAACATGTAAAAAGATTTTGAACGTAAAATAAAACAAAAAACAAGGGTGTAGAAACAATATGATATTAAAATGCAAGCCGCACAAACTGTAGGATTAAAAACTTTAGGGTAACAGCGCAGAGCCTTCGTACAAGCGGCAACCTACTGCTGTTTGACTGAACAGTGACTATCTATGTGTAATTTCACTCCAAAGTATAGAAACTTGATCATAATCTCTGTAATACTAGACGTCCCTATCTAAAACACTGAAACACGAATCTGTAGGGATGGGTCAAAACTGCCAATGTTCTGTTTGGTCGTACACCGAGCACCTCGCGGTAATGCTTGGTGCATTGTGACGTCACAAGCATTCCCAATTCCACGATAGTTTTGTTTTATGCCACCGCTGTACAAGCCCCAGAAGTATGCATTGTTCAACCATCTAACACATTTAAAACATAGTCATTTTTTTGTTCTTGGATACCTTTTTGAACACTAGTTTCGTCTGGGGCATGAATGTGCTTTTTAGCTCTTCCAGCAGTTTTTATTATAATATGACGACGTTTCGATGTCCCATACGAGACACCTTCATCAGGGTAAAGACATCGAGCTAACGACTTGTTGATACATTGTGCCTGGCATCAACGACTTATTCATGCGCATTTAATGTTCGGGTTAGTTTGTGCAACTGCTTGGCCAAGCACCGAGCATCAAAAATAGCGACGCTCGGTACCGAGTACTCCGGTTCTGGCTTGGGCCGGCTCATTCCTACAAATCTCTAAATAACAAAACTAACTATTTTGTACAACCTTACAATTTTCTAAATTAAATTAAGTTTGCTTTAGTTTCTGTTGATGTCCTATGCTGGAATTTTGTTCACTTTTTAGCAGTATGTATAACCGAAATAAGGAACCTGTAGCCTTATAATCGCATGTGGCTTTAGGGTCAACAAGTGGGGCCAACTGCAGCCTTCAATACGACTAAGTGTTTTTAACACCTAGAAACCCAAATATAAAATATCAAAATACATAGTTAGTGCGTTTTGGGGACATGCACAAAACGTTATCCAGTCCTGGTTTGAATACTATCACTTTACTTCACCAGACATAAACGTCTAGCTCTAATGTATGTAATTTGGAACAAAATTTTAGCAGACTGTTTTGTTTTAAGGTTGTTATAATTCCGTGTGGCGTGACAGCCAGTTTGCCAGAAGCCGAGAAAAAAGCTCTTATGCAAAAATGTGAGGACTACAAAAATGTTTTAACATCAGCTGGTGTCGCAACGAAGGTGGATTCGCGTGAAAATTACTCACCTGGGTGGAAATTCAATCACTGGGAATTAAAGGTAATATGCTGCCAATAGATTCAATGATGGCCTTTTAATTTACGCAGTACCTATGCCAGCGAATTTTGTGAAATTAGGGGTATGTTACCAACTAGAGATAGAACAGTATGGTTTTTTAAGGCCGAATATATCGGTAGTTAAAAGTAGGCCGAATACCGACGTTTAAGCCCATATTTGTTTGCAGTCAAGTGCCTAAATGTGCACCTTTTTAACGACAAATGACTCCAACGTTGTTTAAAAGGCGAACGTTTATGATTGCAGGAAAAAAATAGGGAAAATTTCGCCATAAGTATAAATGTAACCGTGCAAAAACGCAAGTAACGAAAGTCACGTCAGAGTATCAACGCTTTCGACGTCGATTTGCCTTGATGCCGATCAGTAACTGGACAATGCTTAAGGACTTTTTTAGCAATGAAAGAAAACCTTGTTTGAATGCTAAAATATGTCTTGCAATACATACATTGTTTATTTCCATGACATGTGTTGCCAAATTTTTCTACCAAACCAAAACCGAATTAATTATTAAAATATATTCTTCAACAAACATTTTCACCCTGGTATTGTGTTTCTTTCATTTCCAACTCGTTTGATCTTAATTAAACTGACTCAAAGTTTGAAACATCTTGCAGCTTATGATCACACAACACTAAGGTCATGTTTCGTGGTGGCCCCCCCCCCCCCCTTGTTTGAATGCTAAAATATGTCTTGCAATACATACATTGTTTATTCCCATGACATGTGTTGCCAAATTTGTCTACCAAACCAAAACCGAATTAATTATCAAAATATATTCTTCAATAAACATTTTCACCCTGGTATTGTGGTTCTTTCATTTCCAACTCGTTTGATCTTAATTAAACTTACTCAAAGTTCGAAACATCGTGCAACTTATGACCGCACAACACTAAGGTCATGTTTCGTGGTGACAAACATCGAAATTTGACCTTCTGTTTGTTGTTAAGGGCGTCCCCATTCGTTTGGAAGTTGGGCCTCGTGACGTCAAACAGGAACAATGCGTGCTAGTGTTACGTTACAATGGAGAGAAGTTGACTGTTCCAGAACCGAAGGTCGCAGGAGAGGTCGAAAAACTCCTGGTGTCAATCCAAGGGCAAATGAAGGTCAAGAAATCGCATTGACTTCATACCTGTGTGTTTTTCTCGATAATTGCACATATAATACCCGTTATCAGATATGACCTGAAATTTAAAGTTTCAGTTACCCCCCCCCCTTGCACATATAATACCCGTTATCAGATATGACCTGAAATTTAAAGTTTTGTATGGAATGTTAGCTTTATACCTATTCTAAATCTATGATGCAGTAAACCTTGGTCAAACCGGATTCAGTTAATCCGGATCTTCGCCTAATTCGGACAAAACTTGAGGTACAAATCATTTGTTATGTGGTAACACTTTAACTACCCCCCCCCCCCCCCCCCCCCCCCCGGTCTCAAACACGCGTTTTTATTTTATTTTATTTTTTTTATTTTTTTATTTTAAGCGTTTTTATTGCCAAATATTTGTAGTTTCTTGAACACCGGTATTATGTATGAAAAATGCCCACATTGTGGAGCAGATAAGCAAGATACAGATCTTCTTGTCCTGAAATGCCCCTCAACCAAATTACAAGGTGGATATCGGACAGTGCATGAATGCGATTCAGTATTCAGCGATAGGTTCCAAAGCATATCCGGTCACATCTGAGTTATACTGTATTAAAAATATATACTGTATTATATGAGTAAATAAATGTAACTATAGCTTCTATAAAAACGGTTAAAATGTTTTCTTCGCGAATTTATTTTCAGGCAAAAAGCCCCCCCCCCATTAAAAATATATACTGTATTATATGAGTAAATAAATGTAACTATAGCGTCTATAAACGGTTGAAATGTTTTCTTCGCGAATTTATTTTCAGGCAAAAAATCAAATCTATTTCGGTATTTCAGGCCAAAGCAGAAAAGGATTTGAACGATAACATGGTCGCAGTGGATGAGTGGAAAGATTTTTTGCAGAGACTGGATGAGGGAAAAGTTAGTACCGTTTTTATGCTTTCCACGTCATATATAATTCTGCAATTAAAATGTTGCTTATTGAACAGATCATACAAGCACCTTATTGCATGGTGACGTCATGTGAGGATTGGATCAAGAAAAATAGCGCAAGGTAAAATTAGGTTTTTGCAGTCCAACTATTTGTGGCATTTCAAACATGGTAAATGTGGTATTGTCAAATTAAACTTGCCTATAAAGCAACACAACATTCAATAAGACCGAAAGTTCCTGTGTTGTAAAATTTATTGTAAGAAGTGTTGTAAATCCCCCCCCCCATGTGGTATTGTCAAATTAAACTTGCCTATAAAGCAACACAACATTCAGTAAGACCGAAAGTTCCTGTGTTGTAAAATTTATTGTAAGAAGTGACTGCAGCCTATAAAAACAAGAAATTTATTTGCCACTTTATAAAGTGATGAACAAAACTGCCTGGGCTAATAAATAATATCAAAATTTGTTTCTTACGTCATGCATACCGCATACGTCACCGACACCAAAAACATGAGCTACGAAATACGCTCCGGCAAAATAATAGCTTCTCCACTGTACGTTACAAGGAGCTTATAGTTAAGGTTCTGTACTGTTGCCATGGTTACAGAGATCAAGATCTTGAGCCGGGAGCGCCTTCTATGGGCGCCAAGAGTTTGTGCGTCCCATTCAAGCCATTAAAGGAGCTTGCTGAGGGTCAGTTGTGCATTGCTGAGTGTGGAAAGCGCGCCGAAGTTTATTGTCTGTTCGGAAGAAGCTACTGATGCTGTAGTAAAGTCTTGTGTTTTGTTGCACTTTTTCATGACATTTGCATGTAGGAAAAAGCTTGTCTGTTATCTCATTGGGTTTTTGTATGCAAATCTTTGGGTGACATTGCCATTAATAAAACAACTGATAGCCTGTGTGCGTTTTCCGTTTTCATGTCCTGCGGCACTGAAGTCCACAGTCTGTGGGGGAAAGACAAACTACTTGTGGTTTTTATTGCTGATGCACCGAAGTTTCTGTTGACTATTCGGCCAAACATGCGGTTTGATTGATGTTCCACACATTTTTAAAATTTAGCCAAAGCTAAAGCTAAACTTTTGATTGTATGAAATTAATGTCTAAACCAGGGGTGGGGAGCCTGCGGCCTTTTAGGGCACCAAGTGCGGCCTTCGATGTCAAAATTTATTTCACATTATTGATTAGTTCTAGGGCAGCGATTTTCAAACAGGAGCCAATGGTCCCATAGTGGTCGACAAAGCGATTTCAGGACTACTAAGAGCCCAAATTCTGCAATCTTACTTGTGTTGCAAAAGAACAATTGTTTGCGCACAATCGTTTCTCTTAAACTTGTCTGTGATGTCACAAGCTGCTCTTAGATAGTTAATATTTGTAAACAAGCGAGTTTACAGGTAAGATAAATCCTGAATGTTGTAGTGATGGTGGAAATGTAATGAGGAATTTTATTCAGCTTGGGCCGCAAGTCCTGCAACTCTACGAAAAAGTTTGAACACCTCTGCCCTTGGCCTGGGAAATAGTCTATGCGGCCTAAACGAGTATCGATAAACCGTTTTGTGGCCTTTACAAGCAAAAAGGTTCCCCACCCCTGGTCTAAACAGTGGTTCTTAACCTTATTGGTGCACTTTTCTACCAAAGGCGATCAACATCTTAAATTCAAATTAGTTCAAAGATATGTTTTAAAGTATGTACCGTAAATTGACAATAATGTTTCTAACTCGATTAAAACACTTTACTAAATGATCAGCTTTATGATCTTAGATAAGAAAGTAAAACTGAAACTTACAATTCAGGTACTTGACTTAAATAATTTCTCTCTGCATGAACATGTTTTTCCACCGTTGAAAATTTCCCATAGGTTAAGAACCACTGCGGTCTCAAGTTTCGCAGTTGACCAATGCGCAAACGGAATAAATTACTAATCGTCGTATCAACAAAACGCGGGCAACGTTTTCTTAAACCCCCCCCCCCCCCCCCCCCCCCCCCCCCCCCCCCCCCCCCCCCCCCCGGGTTATTTTCACTTGTATTGAAAGCACGAGGTTTAGTTTCAAACTTATAATTCCATCAGAAGAACATTCAGTTCCGGTTAGGTGCAATAGTAGTTTTAGTTAATTTTATTATGACATGAAATTAAAACGAATAGTTTTCCAACCGAGCAATTAAAACGTTGTGGATTACCAGTGTTAGTATCTACCAAACACGAGTCATGTTTTCTGCAACTCATTTTGTAGTTTGTGTACCATATTTTTACGAAGTGTGATAAATTGGTTTGCTTGCATTAACAACATAGGCTATATTTTAAGACAAAGACGGGCCTTTCAGATTCCGCCTTTGAACTCCATAATTGGAAACCTAAAGGCCCGTGCCTTGCTTCACCAGTCGCAAGTTGACAAAGACGTTTCATTATATCTGATAAAATAGTGCAAAATCTGAAGAATTCACTTCTGAGTTTGACCGCACAACGTGGTCACTAAGTGTAATGTGAATTGATGTTAAACACTTGAACAATTTCCTTACTAAAAGTCCTTGATACTGGCAATACGAAATTTATATTTATTTACAAGCAGCACTTCTTAAATTCACGGGATGAGCAATTGAGCGTCTTCCAAACATCAATTCTCTTTACGGGCGTCACGCTTTATTCATGTCATTTACGCAAGGGGCGAAGACCCAATTTATTTGCACTTGCTTTTAAATGCCGCCCAAGTCTGTTGATTTTTCAGGCGTCTCCCATTTTTGACGTAAATAAAGATTTTCACCCAAATTTTACATTCAAACTTCAGTGCTTAGTTATGTCAGCCTGGTCGGTAGCAAAAATTATGTTGACGTTAAAGTAGCGCAATTTTCACAACAACCGGCAAAATGTTATTGCGTTATTGAATTGTTGTTGCAAACAAGCTCTCTGTCAAGGCAATATCCGTTGATTCAATTTGACGTAAACAATGCTTGATCGATAACTTGTTTTTGTTGAAAATCGCCAGACTGATACGGTACTGCGGATTACATAGGTGCCTGTTTGTCGTATTAAATCACATTAGTGTGAGAATATAACGTGTGGTTAGGCGCGTATCATTAGATTGCTGGAATTTAGGTCGAAACCAAAGCAGGCTAATACTGCTTTTTGTCACACATACAGTATTTGTAGCTTGTTTAGGGGTTTTAGGAGCGCCGATTCAGACTTTACAATGTTGACTAAAGGAATGGAAGGCAAACAACCAGTCATGTTAAACGGGGAATCGAAGGAGCGTGTAAACGGTTACAGTCCAACGAGAACTGATTTGCCTTGTAACAAGCTTGCAGAACATGTGACTGAAAAGACGGTAAAAGTGGAGTCAAAACACAACGAAAACGCAGGGGTTTTTGATCCGACAGGTTAGTTATATACCAAATGTGTATTACTGTTTTTCGTTGTACGCAAATCAATTTTATAACTATCTTGACAAGTATGTTTGGTTTAGCCCAGTGGTTTAAGCCTTTTTAATGTTGTTGCCTAGAGCCCTAGACAGGGCGTTAAAAATCGCATGCCATTGCTCACTGACTTACCGACATAACAAGACTCCATCACTTTTTGCTTGTTGCGAAACAAACAGGCATTGTTGTAAAGAGTATTAAAGTATTCCAGTCAACCAGATTTGCTGGCAAACTTTTACGAACCAAACGGGCAGTTTTCTTCTTCTACTTGCTGATTAAGTCGAGCACTAAGAATTTGGCCTAGCTCTATGGTTCATTGGCAAACTATGTGCACCCGGTTGTGAAACGCTGTATTAACTCTATTGTATGAATAATTATGACATAATAGGTAATTGCCTAAACGTTTGGTCAACAAAGCAGCCTTAAACCACTACATAGTCCAGCGTATTTATTAAAAGATTAGCATTTCTTTAGAAATAATATTACACAATGCCATATGTGAGTACAGTTGTTATAATTTTGCGTTGCTGTATATATGCAGTAGTATCAAGTGATTTGCCCAGGAAGCAATTGTCCTGAATGTACGGGTAAAACAATGTGATGATTTAGAGTTAGACACAGCTAAGCAATTAGGTATTATGATGACAAACAAACGCATGAGATGAATTATCAGGTTGCTTTCTTCCTTATCACACAAAAAATGCGCCTTTTAAGCACTTGACCTATACGTGCAGGAAATGTATTGTGTCTCGCCTTTGACAAAACCGCAGGTAGTTGTACACATCTTAAAGTACTGTCTGTTAGTGCAATTTTAAGTTCTTTTATTCATGACAACATACGAATTCGATACCTTATTCTTATAACAACGTCAAAAACAAAATTGCCGACATAGTATGTGATATTTACCAGTCCTCGTACTAACCAGACATATATAATCACAAACTTTTTTATTCACGCCGAGTCATTAGGGTAGTTAGGCGACAATAATGTTAATAACGAACCAGTTTTCATATAGGTTACCTTGAACACGTTCAATTAGTAAACATTCATTACCCAGTACAAGGACACGCCCACCAAACCAGCCAATAACAGCAAGTCAAGGCTAAGATTATTGCTTTGGAGGAAAATCTGGTTTTTCCGGTGGTGTTGGCGCGTACGCCGACCAGTTTGATTGGTTGATTTTACCTTGCTATCACGCTCTGTTAACCACAACTTAATTGACCGAAAGATCGCTTGAGTTTCATTCTTTCGATTTTAACTACAATTCAAGTACATATAAACTGAAATTTACGTAATATACACATTTTGATATTTGATGTTCAAATCAACAACAAATAATAAAAATACATTATCAAGCCTTTAATTATATGGCATCAAAACTAACTAAAGTAGGTGTGAATATATGTCAAAAAAGTCGTAAAACTCGATGTTTGGAAGTCAAAAGTAAAACTTGTGTGGGAAAACAGGTGTAAAACAGGCCCAGGGGCGGAATAATTGTTATACTAGGTGAAAAGTTTACCTATATACGTGTCTGCAAAAAAACAACTTCCAACGATTACTGACAATAACGGTAGTATGCTGTTAAACCAGTCATGTAATTCCGTCGCATTTACAGACAACTCGCTTCATATCCCGGGGCTACAAAACTTTCTACGATATATAAGCACGGCCCGGCATACGTGTTTGTGGAAAATCTGCCGTTGTCAGAATTCGGACTTGACTATAGTTGGTAGCAAATTCAGAAATTTAAATATTTCAAACAATAAAGCTATAGTTTTGCTTTGAATAGTTAAGATATATATTTATTTGCGAGAATTCAAGAAAAATAACAATGCTTGGTAAGTTATGAGTTTTATTTTGCGTGACAATTTTGCTCAAAAAAACATTGGTGTTTGGCAAACTTATTGCTTTGGTAGATAAATTTGCATGTAGCATTCCCGGCTATACATCTTTTCTTCGGAGATTAAAACCTGACGATGTTATAAACCGGATGAATGTTAGGATATTCGAAGTTTCTTGTTGAAAATTTAATCAGATTAAATGATAATCGCATTAAACGTTTCTGTGGTCGGCATTCTTGTGGGAAACTCAACCAATCTTCATCAAGTTTTTTTCTTTGGCCGTTGCGACTGATTTGAACTCGTATAATCCATTGCTTATGAATGCCTTTTGTGGCCCGTTACACAAACCTGTTTAGCACACCTAATGTTCAGTTAATTTAATTACATCACACATCGCACAAAAAATAATACCCGCATCCAAGAAAAAGTTGTACAAAAATATTCCGTCATGCCGCAATCTATAGACAACTTCTACAAACAGTGATAATCATTCTATTAATTTTTAGTAATGAGTAGTTAAATGTAAGCAAATACATTGACGAATTGATGTCATAGCTGTGAAAATGCTTGAAATAAATAAAAATCGGCGCTAAATGGAAAAGAATTGTTATCAGTAAGGGACATTCCCATGTGCTAGATAAATTTACGCTTGAGTGATTACAAATAAGGGTCAGTGGAAAGAAGGTTGCGTTGGGCAAATGAGTTGTGGAATTGTGGTTTGCGTTGGTCTGCTATTTCTTCTGTGGTCTGTTCGTTAGCAAAAGTGCGCAGTGTCACGTAGACAGTTTTGGGGGTATTTTGTTTATAGCGTTTTTGTCCTGCATAAATCGGTAAGTTAGTTATCTTGCAAATTTGAATGACTTGCCCCCCCCCCTTGGTCTGCTATTTCTTCTGTGGTCTGTTCGTTAGCAAAAGTGCGCAGCGTCACGTAGACAGTTTTGGGGGTATTTTGTTTAGCGTTTTTGTCCTGCATAAATCGGTAAGTTAGTTATCTTGCAAATTCGAATAACTTCCATTTTTGTGAGATTTCTCTGCATTCCGCATCTGTGTTTTTTCAGGTAAATTGTAAAATAAACGCAACTTGAAATCATTTATCCGTACAACACACTTTAAAATCTACATATCTATGACTGTGCGTTTTTTGTTGGTCTGCATGAATGCTTTATGGTAGATTTTAGTATTAAATATACTTAGTCCTCAATTAAAAATTCGATGTTTTGTAGGAATCAATCGCCAATCATCAACAAACTACGTTGATTGGGAACTTTTATTTTCTGATCCTCAAATTCCATCCAGTCCCCGAGGTGCACATTTGGAGCGAACACAAAGTATCATGGAATTCCAACAACTAATGAAGAATGACGCAAAGTCTGCTTTGAGGCATGAACTTGACCGCTTGGGAAAAACAGCCGACACCGAAAATCGTGATGTAAGTTGCAATTTAAATTTTGCCCCGGCCGAGTTGTTAACCTATGTGCATTTGCAGGGAGTAAAAAAAGATTTTGAAAACTTTGAAAAGCTTTTTAAGAGATTTCTTCTTAAGACTGGACCATCTGTTGTATGGAGTGAAATCAAATCACCACCAGAAGGATATGTAAGTAGTTAAATATTCACTCATTAGTGGCAAATAGAGAGAGATAAACAATACTTTAAACTTAAAATCATACAGCTTGTTGCTTGGTAGATAAGAGCAAAGAAGTAAAAATGTTATTACTAAACTGCAATCTAGAGAAAGATAAATACGTTGATCCATAATCTTGTTGCTACATATTGGACTTTGCTTGTCACCTGGATGTGATTCTGCTTTCGTCACCTTCTTAAATTACGCATGTTAACTTGTGAAATCATGTGACTGACTTTCCAAAGAATATTTGTCTCCCAATTATTTGCATCTTCTTGTTTGTTGTTGAAACAAGTCGTATGTTGAATCTAGCAAACCGTTTTCAGTTACTAAACTCGCATTTTGATCTGAATTGCAAAACAAAATAATGCTTTAGTTAGGCTATTGAAAATATGATGACAAACACAGTACAGTGCTTGTTACAAGTTCTTTTACATGTATTCCAGTGCTGTCTGGCCATACTAGCTTATATGGTCAATGTCTTGTCATCAACTTTACTGGTGTAGCATTACATGTTTGAAACCGTTTGCACAGTTGGCACTGTGTGTACTTTTTGCACTGTCTGCAGTTTGCTTATCAGTGACTCTCTGCAGCTTGCTTACTTTTAGCTTTGAAAACCAGCTTTGAATGAACATATAATGCAAAACTTTATCGCTATATTACACTGCTTAAAAATAACCTGCTTTCTTGTTGTTTTAGATTAAATCCTACCGTGACATTTCCTCTTGTGAACTTTCATGTTCAGAGAAGGATCTTCTTAGCAAATTGGTTGTTGTGAAATTGAATGGAGGGCTTGGGACTAGCATGGGATGTGTGGGGCCCAAAAGTTTGATCTCAGTTAGGAGTGGACTCACTTTTCTTGACCTGACAGTCCAGCAAATTGAGGTAAGAAGACTGTGCGATTCCAAACAAATTTAAGTCCAATACTAAACTAAATTATTGCCTACTCCATTTTTTTACTCCAAGTCCATTTTGTACCTGCAGTTTTAATCAAAATCAAACAGTGATAAATATTGTTCTATCATATATGTATGATGCATAATTACCCAAAACGCACAGTGAAGCAATATTGTGGAAATGTCTCCACTTAACTAAGCATGGCAGTTTTGGTTGATCCTGAGTTGGAACTGATGACCTATCACTAAGATTTGTAAGGCTTGCAAATATACACTTAAGCTAAATATATTTTTTGCAGTCGTTAAACAAGCGTTATCAAGCGGATGTCCCACTTGTCCTTATGAATTCGTTTAACACCCATGATGATACAAACATGATTTTGAGAAAATACCATTCATGCCAAGTGAAGATTCATACTTTTAACCAAAACAGGTAAGAAATTTGAAAACTTTTGTATAGGACAGTTCTTTACAACCTTTTTTGCAGCAACCCAAAACTAAACATAAATTAGTTACGAATATGTTGTGACCCTATTTTGCACACTTTTTTCATTACCAGAAGTTTTTAAACATCACTGAGAGCTACTTGTCAAGTATTATATCTTGCTGCAAGAGTTCATAAGTTAAAAACTCAAAAAAACTTTTACACTGAAGTGTCAGGCATCGAAAAAAAAATGGGAACCCATATAATTTATCATTAAATGAAATTGCCACCTACGCAGTTTTTAGGAAGCACTGGCATAAACTCTTGTGGGCAATACATTATATGCCTGTTTGTTCTGTATAAAGAGGGGATTTTAACTTTTCTCCATTGTTGATAAACAGCGTTTCATGGTTAATGTGGTTCAATATAGCTCAAAATTTTGGTTCTTTTTTATTCTGTTTTATTTCTTCATACACCAAGTTATATGCTACTGTAAATATTTAACCAATTTTGCTGTTAAGTTTTTTTTTCATGCATACATGATAATATAATGTATCATGATGATATGATTGCAACCTCAAAATTTACACATATGATATGGCGATTTTGGAATGCAACTCTGTTAACATAGGACATTTTTAGATACCCAAGAATCAACAAAGAAACCTTACTTCCAATCCCACAATCTTGTGATGATCCACTGGAAGCTTGGTACCCCCCTGGCCACGGTGATGTGTACGAGTGCATTGTCAAATCTGGCCTGCTTGAGGCTTTCGTAAAACAAGGAAAAGAGTTTATGTTTGTTTCAAACATCGACAATCTCGGAGCCACTGTTGATCTTCGTATCCTTTACTTTTTGTGCATAAATTACTCCTATGATTCCCAAACCTTTTTTGACGAATTACTCCCTTAACAATTCTAAACATTTTTATTCCTACTAATTATACTAATAGTCAATGCTATATATACAATACAAAATCATTAAAATTGGGCCTTTTGTCAACTTTACAGGTCATATTTCCAACTTAAACTTCAGCTTATTTTTACAAACGAATGTAAAACTAAAGATTAGCTGAAACTGCAACGTTTTTTGGTTTGCAACCAACATCTGTAACTTGCCCAGTTTAACGGCTATAATATGTCAAATACAAGAAAATAGTTGTTTATTCCTCAAATTTAGAAGTGCCTCATTTGGAAAACAAAATTTGAATGACAAAACTCAGATCTTCAGTGCTGTCCCAATCCATCTCTATTAATTTTACTAATAATGGTAAACCATTATGCACACATTGTATCTGAATAGGACCGAAGCACATTGTAAAAAGTTGATTCTTTCTTAACACTAAATTTACCAGACATTTTAAACATGATGGTAAATCCACCTGAAGGACAAAAGCCTTGTGATTTTGTGATGGAAGTGACAGATAAAACAAGGGCCGATGTTAAGGTATTTATCAGCTAGTAATTTGACTAATACTGTTATTTCTTACCATTTGCTGATGCCTTGTCAAACAACAGTCAAGGTTTATTGTGGGTAACCTTTCTTAAAGCTGGTACATACTGTTTTGTACCCATTTTTTGTTCTTTTTCATTCGAAACTGCTTTGCTTTATCTCTATGGCTAAACAACACACTGTTATATTTTAGGGAGGAACTTTAATTGATTACAATGGCAAACTTAGACTTCTTGAAATTGCCCAAGTACCAAAAGAAAATGTTGATGAATTCAAGAGTGTATCCAAGTTTAAAATTTTCAACACAAACAACTTGTGGATGCATATGCCAACTGTAGCAAAATTGGTTAACAGTGGGGAGATGAATATGGAAGTGATAGTCAACAACAAAGTAAGTATTAAACCAGAAACTAATTATTATACCTGCTACTTTAGATATTGTTTGTGTTTATATCCTCGGTGGTTCAAGATTTTTCAATTTTAAAAGTGTATTAATAATATTGAAGTTGGGTTGTTACCTGTTTTGTGTTAGCACACTGTATGTACAGCATATTCAGTGCTTCGCTTTTTATCATTGCCTTTTTGCTTCACTGTTGTGTTAGCATTTTTCTACAGTCAGGTTTTGTAGCTCTGTTTTTATGCCTTATTGTCACAATGAATTGTTATTATTAAATTATTATGCATGTAAACAAAACCTAAATCAATGTAATACTATTGGGTCAACACAGCAAAAATATTTTTCAAACATGTATTTTGAACCTCTTCAATCAATCTCTGTTTTTTCAGCGGTTGCAGAATGGAACAAATGTAATTCAGTTGGAAACTGCTTGTGGTGCTGGAGTGAAAAACTTTGCAAATGCTGTTGGTAAGTTTCTTAAAATAAAAATAAAATATCCCAACAACATGCAAATACTGGACATGTCAAAACCAGGATGACTTCATTTTATTCATTCTAAAAGTTACTAAAGTTGGATCATGATGATCTGATTAAATTATTTCCTGAATAATAATGATCTAAATGTCAAAGAATGTTTCTCTGTGATGTGTGAACTGGAACAGTACTTGAACAAAAAAATCGTGCTGAGAAATATTTTTTTTTGCAGAGTCATCCCATGTTTTAGGCGTTTATGGCAGAATGTGCATGATAGTGCTAAAATCTCATTTATATCTTATTTCTTGCTAAAATTATTCTCATTCATCACATAAAAGTTAGAACTAGATTTTTTAAACAACTTTTTGTGTTTTTTGTTGGCTTCCCTGACACATGTGCCACTAGCTTATAAAATTACAAGCACACTTTTGGATCCCATTACACCGCTTTTTAGTTATTACTGTGTCATATGTTGGTGGTTGATTTGTTAAACACAAGATAGTATTTTTGCTGTTAATATTTTTCTATTAGACATTCACCTTTATTCTGACAATCATTTACTTTTTAGGCATAAATGTTCCAAGAAGCAGGTTTCTTCCAGTAAAGAAAACTTCTGATTTGTTACTTGTGATGAGTAACTTGTATGAACTTCAGCATGGCTCAATGATGATGAGCAAAAAACGTCAATTCCCAACCACCCCACTTATTAAATTGGGTGATGAACATTTTTCAAAGGTAAACTAAAATTGTGTGATACCACTGTGTATAATGATTTTTTTTAATGTCTTTGTTGAGTTGTCTTTTAGCAAGGATTATAATTTTTTTTTTCTACAGATCCACAAATTTATGGGAAGATTCCAAAATATTCCTGATATGCTTGAACTTGATCATTTAACTGTTAGTGGTGACGTCACTTTTGGAAACAATGTCACACTGAAGGTAAGCTTATGAATTTGACACAGATAGTACACATTGATCATCTAAAATACGCTGCAGACGGTGCACACTGTTTCGACCTATAAGGTCTCATCAGTGCAGCTGGGTATAGGTTATTGGCTCGGTTCTTTTACAAATAGTAATATAAAATATTTTTGTGATTATGAGAAAAGTGTTATTTACAGTAACTTACAAAATCTATTATTTTCAGGGCACAGTTATCATTATTGCCAACCATGGTGAAAGAATTGACATCCCGTCAGGAGCTTTCCTTGAAAACAAAATTGTCTCTGGCAATCTGAGAATTCTTGACCACTAGATGGTGCTATACAGTCTATAGAAATCTTATATGTTGCCTTTCATCGCAGCCTGTCGATTTGGCTGGTGGTTGTTCGATTTTAATCATTTATATTAAGATGTGTGATATCTTTATCGTTCGTGCATGCATCCAGGCATGCTAAAGTTGATTCAATTTTCAGTGGTTTCGATTACACAACAACTATTGATGCAAAATACTTGTTGTGGCAATAAATAGTCACAAAAAACGGTGGTTTGAACAATCCCTTTACTTGGAAAAAAACATCCCCAGCGTTTTATGGTCTTTGTCAAGGGTCAAGCAACTTTTTTTACAATGGACAAAGACATAAATAAACCCGAAAGTGCAAAGCGTCGTCGAATTCTTGTTCAATGCAATGCTGAACAAACGCAAAACAAAAATTACCCAACGCAAACAAAAATTACCCAACAAATCCCAATAACCCAACAAATATATATTTGCTTATCTGCACCATTATACGATATGGAATATTGCTCAATACAAAGGGGCTAATTAAGATGTTATGGGCTCCTGCTCGAAAATGTGACCTGTACATTGCATCTACATGCTTGAAAACTTTCGTTTATAAATCGTAGGGATTTGGGGCACCTTGCTTGTGTGGTTTCTGACTGTAACGCAGTCAGCAGCTCCTTATTCCACTGAAAATATACTTTCCAAATCAGGGCATCTATTCTGTTACCCCTCAGGTTGTGGGTGAACCGAGGGATCAAATGGGGTTTAAACCATACTTCTTGACCAAAACGTGGGAACAAATCCGCGTTAGACGGAAAAAAATAAAGACAAAAACAATATGTGTCCCCTTCAGGGAAGGAGACCCATAAATATTTCGCGATGTAACTGTTTTGCTTAAGTAAAACAAAATTGCGAAAGCGGTAATGTCATTTATTGATAGATAGAAAATAAAATTTTGCTTGGTTGGGGTATGGCGGTAGGCAAAACCGACATACAGAGAACTTCCAAACCTGATATTAGCATGTAAGATCATCGCTTCCGCAATTTTGCTTTGATTTGGCAAAACAGCCACATCGCGTACTAATGATATAAATAGAAATTCTTATCATGTAAAAGTAAATGATTGTAAAGCAGAAGACCGGATAAACTAGCACTATAGGCGACCACTACTTTAATGCGAAGGTTTTGTAACCGCTAGTGTCGCAGAAGGGTATAAGTTTTTAAATAAAAGAACAGTTACCGTATTATCCATATTATTATTGAGTGATAGCTTGAAGAAATGGCAAATGGGTCAATTACCACACTTTCTTCCAAGTTTCAGTGGCACATACGAATAAAAAGTTAAAAAATAGTGCACCAGTCACAAAAGGTTCACCAAGGCGTAAACATACCCTTTTCACGAAAGATGATTACATGGGTTTTTGTTAAAGTGACCCTATGCCTTCTTGGTTTTAGCTTGTAAGCTCACAGAGAGAACGATTCATCACAACAAACATATTTTTGTTTTACTATAAACATCACACTAAACGAAAAACCTCTCCAGATCGAAATGGTAAAATGAAACGACTGTGTTGTGATGACCTCTATTACGTAATATTGCTGCTTCATTGTTCGTCACAATTGAGTGGTGCTTCAGTTGTAAGTCCAGTTAGTTAGTCCAAGCGCGGTCCGAGTGCTGCCTTGTCAAAACTGTTCGTAAAATCTTCATTTATACTGTATTTGCATCGTGGTTGTTTGAATAAGGTCGCCTGATAGGTAGGTTATATCGTTTCAATGCTAACTGATTTGCCGTTCATGTTTTGCTGTCAGCAGCTTTTTAACAAGCAAATCAGTGTTATTCTCAAAATTTAGTGACGTTGTTTCCTCTACGATTGACCACGCTGTGGTCAGGGGCGGTTCCTTGGCTGTGATTGGTCAGATTTGTGGGCGTGTGTTTTCTAGAAAATTCCAGCCAAGTCAACATTCAATTAACCACGTAGACGTGCTCTGAGCTGTTTAAGCAGTGGTTCTCAACTGGTGGTCCATGGACCACTAAATGACTTTTTGCGTGGTCCACAGGATGTCCACTAAATTTGTTGATAAACTAGAGATGATTGCATATTTCATGTTGAAAGAGTATTAAAATGTTAGCTGTTAATAATTGTTTATCACTTCTTGAAAATCGGTTTTAAAGAATTATGTTTCAAGCCCAAATGGTTGTTTCGTATGCGAACTTCATTTTTGTTTCAAAAAGAAATGGCCCTCGACATTATTTTTGCTGGGCCGGTGGTCCATGGCCTGAAACGAGTTGAGAACCACTGTGTTTTGGTTTAAGTGTGGTATATGAAGTGACAACAAAAGCTGCATGTGATATGACGTTATTTCCTCTGGTTGGTTTTCGGTGACTAAGGAAATCCCATTATTTCAACTTGTTTATGTGACTGAACAATCGAGGTTTTTGTTATCTTCTAACGGTAACCGTTTATACCTGTATACAGCGGCTTGTTTAAAATGTCGTTTCCCAAACGAATACTGTGCGAGTTATTGAGAGTCACAGCACAAAATGTGAATTCTGTGAGGTTTACGTCAAACGTTAAGGAACAGGTGAAGATAGGCGTGATCGGAGCACCTATGCGTTATGGCCAGGTAAAAATAATGTAATTTTGTAAGTTGCTTTTGTTTTGAGCTCGATTCTGTTGTTTCAGCAACGAAATGGCGTACAATACGGCCCAAAGTCGATTCGAGATGCTGGGCTAATTGGGCGGTTGAAAAATCACGAAGGTACGTACTTTAAATATAAATCCTAGTAAGTAGACACTGAAGATGCTTGCATAAGCGATATATTTATTCTTCATACTAAAGCTAACAGATTTTTGGCCTTGAAGCAAACGCTTCCAAACTTGTAATACTTTAAATATAAGTATAACGCTTATGAGTCCTATTTTGTGAGCTTAATGCCAGTCATTTGAAAATGCATTTTTGCCTTATCTTTGTTTACGCCTAGAACTGTGATCATTGCTTTGTTGTTATTGTGACGCATGAAGCGACTACTACGTGTACCAACCAACCAAAGTTGTTTTGTCACCCCATAGTGGCTTGTCGTACTCGTATGTGCTTTATTTCATCTTGTCAGTTGCACATACAGAAATACATCAACAAAAAGTAACTGCAATTTTTTTTCAACGCAAGACAAGCCATTATAACGACACGTACGTCGCAGTAGGCTAATTGTAATTTGCCCTAATTATGTTTAATTTATTACGCGGTCAAAACAACAGTCTGATTTCCGTTCACTACACAAAACTGCTAGTACATACTGAGCTGTTATGTACTATTACATCATCCAAGCAAAGTTTCGCAATCCGCTAGTTCTAGCGGAGATAAGGCGTTCTGTCTGACTAGGAATGAGGTATTCAACTTTGTTTCTCTTTCAAAATGTAGGACAACGCAACTGAGGCTAAAAAAAGAAGTAAATGATTGATTTAATAGACCCGTTAATTCACAATAACGGATATTTTGGGCGTCGATAGGCCCACGGTTTAAAAAAAACTCAACAGTGGTAATAAATGTATGGACTGCAAGAAAGTACAGAAACTAAAGAACATTTTTGTGTGTTGTTGACAGACTTTTGATAATTATACATACCTCGTTGAAACTATAATTCTGTTTGTATGACATGCCCTTTGGATTAAAAAATGCTGTTTAAAACAGTTTAATATGCAACGAACAAGATTTGATTGTTTAAAGGCCTCCCCCTATTTGTTGTTACAAGCAGTGGTGGGATTCAATTTTTTTGTCAACCGGTTCTATCACAAGAGTCATATTTTTCAGCCGGTTTTGTTACAAAAAGTCCGTTGACAGTAACCAGTAATGCTAACCGGTTCGCTGATCTCATAAAATTTCGTGAGACGGTTCTACAGAACCGCTGCGACCCGGCTAAATCCCACCACTGGTTACAAGGTATTGGAAATCAGTTTGACAGTGCTGGAATTTTCTAGCAAACACTCGTAAACGTTTTCATTACACAACGGTTCGTAAACATCGGTGTCATATTACTTACCTACGTACGTCGTATTCAAGTGAATCACACAAACATAACACCTCAATACAAACCTGTGTTTCAGGTGTCTGTGTAAAAGATTGTGGTGACGTCAAATTGAAAAGGTCGGAGACTGAAGTTTCATCCACTGCCGAAGGAAATTTAAAGAATCTTAATGACAATGCCCAGTTTAATTACCAGGTAAATTGTAGGTTTGTGGAAATCACTAAAAGTTTTTCGGGTCGGGTTCAGTTTAATAATCGAGCCAACGTTTTTTTAAGTTCTGGGTAAAGTTTAAGAAAATGGGTTTGATTCTCCTGACTATACACTCGGCCTTATTTGTGTCACTTGAAACTTTTGCCTAATAATTAGGTTTGTTTGAAAAACATGGGTTAAGTTTCGCTGAAAGCTTTTAATCCTGCTATATTTGCATCCAATTAACACTTACATCGTAATTTCACTTTCTTGACAGGATTGGCTCATGCTAAGAGGATGTACATGGCTTCGTTATAGGCTATACAGTCGTCCTTTCATTTGTGTTCGCCAAATTGATTTGTTGGGTAAACTTAACTTTATTTCCTTGCGAAGTCTAAAAAAGTTTAGGGTTTGCAGCTAACGTAAAGCCTGTTAAAACCCTCCCGTAGCGAGTTACGCCAAGTTTTAAAATGTTATGTGTTATAAGTTTAATAATAAAATAACGGCCCAACCAGACGTAAAAAGAGACATGCTTTATATTTTAAACGTTTCGGCAAATGCTTATAAACACGAATGTTTTGCCCCAGATTTCACAATCGGTTTCTGAAGTTTTACGCTCCAATGACATCTGCGTAACCTTGGGCGGAGACCACAGGTAGGAAAACATGTACAGCGTAACACAAACAAATAGTAAGATTAAAGCTCGGCATACTTTTAGCATAGCTGTTGGTACTATTTCCGGTCATGCAGCAGTACGTCCCAACCTCAGTGTATTATGGGTGGACGCACATCCCGACCTAAACACGTCGAAAACTTCGCCCACTGGAAATATCCACGGGATGCCGTTACATTTTCTCCTTGAAGATATGAAAAGTCGGGTTAGTAAGCGTTATATGTGCAATGCGCAGTTTGCTTAGTGACTGTCCAAACGCTTAGTTAGCATTATTTGCAATTATACGAAAACTTCTTTGTTGGATTGTACATCTCCCGCTTATTTGCGTATGTCACTACTTTGTAACCAGTTTTCGCTGTTTTGACAGTTTGTTGCAATACTGATAACTCAGAAATTCAAACGATATGTAATTAAGGGCGACAAAGCAGTACTAGAAGTTTGTGTGCATTCAGTAATTCACAGTAAAATTTTCTTGTTTGCTTTGGTGTAGGAATGTTGTCTCTTTAAGTGAGTGTGTTTATGAAACTTAAATTTTGTTTAGAGGGCGAACACTCCTCAATTCGATTGGTGCAAACCTTGGTGAGTCTGTTGTGATGAACTCGTAGACATATTGGAATGTGCAACAGAGATTAAACTAAAAAAAATGAGTTGCAATTTTGTTCAGTTGTGTATACTAGGACAAAACAAGTTTTCACTGTTTTGTTGTAATCTTTACTTTGTTCTTACTATTTTGTCTGAAATATTTAGTGTTTCATCGAGTAATATCGCTTTTCTCGCCATCAGAGACATTGACCCAGGCGAAATGTAAGTACAATTTTTTTTTTTTCAAACAATGTTTTGCATTTAAGACCGTGTTCGTTTCAGTGCACTGATGCAACGTTTTAACATTCCCCACTGCAGTATTCGAGATATTGATAGAAATCCCCCCCCCCAAAAAAATGAGTTGCAATTTTGTTCAGTTGTGTATACTAGGACAAAACAAGTTTTCACTGTTTTGTTGTAATCTTTACTTTGTTCTTACTATTTTGTCTGAAATATTTAGTGTTTCATCGAGTAATATCGCTTTTCTCGCCATCAGAGACATTGACCCAGGCGAAATGTAAGTACACTTTTTTTTTTCAACAAAGTTTTGCATTTAAGACCGTGTTCGTTTCAGAGCCCTGATGCAGCGTTTTAACATTCCCCACTGCAGTATTCGAGATATTGACAGAAACGGAATTGCTCATTGCATGGAAAAGTTATTGGACATGATAAACCCAAGGTTGAAACTCTATGTTGTTGTTATGCTTTCTTTCTATTTACTGATGAGCACTTTTTGCAAAGTTTGAGTTTTGGCTTTTTGCAATATTTTGAAATCCTCATTTTATTAGTTTTCATTTTTAGCTACTTTGCGTTTATTTAGGCCGTTATGTTCCTAGTTAGACTTCTTAACAAATCCGCGTATAGCGTTGTATATTTTATTATTTATTTTCACTTTGTGGCAATGTTGTTCCGATCGAAACGGAGCTGATAAGTTAGAGAAAATCGACAAGGACAGTTAAACTAAGAATAAATTGCCGTTAAAGTCACATTGTTGTCTTATCTTGTAAAAAATTCAATGTCAACTGGTTAAACCAAATGCACTTGACTAAAACGCAACCAAATATCACCCCCCCCCCGTTGTTCCGATCGAAACGGAGCTGATAAGTTAGAGAAAATCGACAAGGGCAGTTAAACTAAGAATAAATTGCCGTTAAAGTCACATGTTGTCTTATCTTATACAAAATAAAACGCAACAAATTGTCGCAGCGGAAATCGTCCCATTCACCTCAGCTACGACATCGATGCTTTAGATCCAGGAATTGCCGCCTCAACAGGCACCCCAGGTAAGTTTCACGTTCAAAGTTAAAGTGTATAACCCGCAAATTTATTATATATTATAGCTTACAATTTCAGCCTACTTAAATCGGTCTGTGTATTTCTTATTACAAACCACTGCGGATATCGATTTCCCCCTAAATATGGTATTATTATAAGACCTAAACAGGAAAAAAACAATGATACATTTTTAACTTCAAATTTATGTTGTTAGTTCAAGGTGGGTTGTCATATCGGGAAGCCATGTTTGTGAGTGAAGAAGTAGCCAGAACTGGGTGTTTAAGTGCAATGGATCTTGTGGAAGTCAATCCCCATCTTGGAAGCGAGAAAGATGTGGAAGTTACGTCTTCTGTAGCGGTTGATGTTATCACACATGCACTTGGCCTGAGCGTCAGGGATACCGATTTTCGTAGATTTACTAGTTACGGTACAACTATTGTTTTATAACAGCAAGACCTATGCAACGTTAAAATGTCAAAGTACACCTCAGTTCCTGACAATTTTAAATTAAACTGTTCGTTTTACTTCTAATGCATGCGGTGGTTTGTCATTAATTTTTGGGATTTTACAAAAATGCCCGCTATCGTAGCTGCGGACAGAGCACAACTTTCCGCCTATGAGGTCTTATCATTGAATCTTGTGACAAGAAATCGGCCGTACATGTTTCAGTTCCTGACAATTTTAATTTATACTGTGCTTTTTACTCTAGCTGTATGCGGTGAATTTTTGCAAATCTTATGAGATTTTACAAAAATGGTCACTATCTAAGCTACAGACAGTGTGCACCGCTTCGGCGTATAAGATCTCATCAGTGCAGTTTCTGACATGAGATTAGCCGTAACGGCAATCACATTTGTTGGGACTCAAAATCACGTTTTTGTTATTTTGAGAGCTAAATAGGCAAGTCTCACTAAATCTTGTGGGTCCCGCAACTGGGGCAATACCTTGTGGTTTAGAAACCAGTCCTATGGTGTCACTATATTTCGTCTAGCATGGCAATGCATTAAACGGACTAATTAGTAGTTAGTTACTATCAAATGTTAATAGTAATTAATTTTAACTATTTTCAAACCACATCGAGAAAAACTAACACTGACATGGTCGCAACCGTTAGGTGACGCACAAGTGCTGGTAAAGTTCTGTTCATTAACCCTTTAAGTATTTCTTCAACCAACCATCAACGGTCTCGGTCAAAATAGCAAATTTTCCAATAAAGTTTTAATCAGGAAAAACTAACCAAAGCGGGCAGCTGCAGCCGAAGTCAAAAATCAGACGCTTTGTGCTAAACCAGCGGTTCCCAAACTGGGATCCGCGGTCCTTTAGAGCAGGGGTCTGCAAATAGTGGGTCGCGACCCAAATTTGGTTCGCGAGACCTTCCAGTCTGGGTCGCGAAATATTTTAAATTTCCCATTAATATAAGCATCGTATCTACAGTATTAATGAATTTCGGCATTTTTCAACCTTTTATTCATTATTGTATTGTTACGCATGACTACGTAACTGTTACATACAGGCTATATAACAATAGAAAAAGTTAAGTGCACCTGTGCAAGCATGCGATTTCTCATTAGCTGTGTTCTCAACACAGGGCCCACAGTTCTCATTTCTTACAATATATACGTTTGTTTACCTACAGTTTTATGTAAAAATAGCAACTGACAATATCATAATATCAGTATTAACATTGGTATTTAGTTGCATAGTATTTTTCACAAACTTGATGCTTGTGTCGCGAGAATTTAAAGCATTTTTGCAAAATGCTTGGGTCGCGAGATTTTAGAGCAATTTTTTTAGGGTCGCGCCAAAAAGTATTTGCGGACCCCTGCTTTAGAGGGTCCGTGAGGCAATTTTTGGGGGACCGCGAAGCGGTTGAAGTAATTCTATAATCTTATTTGGCGTCAGTTTGTGTAAATGCCCCCCCCCCCCCCCCCCCCCCCCCCCCCCCCCCCCCCCCCACCGCGAGCCCTCGAAATAATGGCAAAGGGACCGTTTTGAAAAAATACGAAAAAGTTTGGGAACCACTGTGCTAAACTGAAACAGAGATTATTGAGTCACTACAAGCGCGATTGACTACTGGCTTTATTCGTTCAATATATATAAGCAGGGTTTTTTTAAGGTTTGGTTTGGGCGACCACTAAGTAGTTTTAAGAGACCGCAAGTGTTTTATTTAAATACCAAAAAATAGCCATATTTGCTTAAACGAATTATTTATTAGGCTACTGGCAAATTTTGGGAAACCGCTGGAGAAATTTGGGGGACCGTTTCAGTCCCCCAAAACTCCTTAAAAAAACACTGTATATAGGCATAGAACCCGCTCTAAAGATCGGAATAAATGGGAATGTTTGTCTAAATGGAAAAGATAATACAAAAGAAACAGATAATATTTGTTTCATTCTTTAATCAAATATTCTTAAACTACTTAATGAATAACATTAAAACCAAATTATCGACAGGCTTTGCTTTTTTACCGCCAAAAATGCAACTAGAATAGTAATAATGAACATTCATGGGTCCAAAAAAACAAAACTAACTAATTTTTTTAACAAAATTTTGGAACCACTGGTATAGTCTATAATACATTTACCATTAACAGTACGTACACGATATTGCTTTGTTTTTTCCTGAGAATGTTACGTGCAAACTAGTTGTTTCCAACATCAGAGCGCTACGTGACATACTAGAAAAACAAGGTAATTTAAATTTGTACAAATGTAGTTGCTCATTTAACAAAGCATCGTTTACTACCTTTCGTTGAACTGAACGTAACAAGGTAAAGCAGTGAACATTTACAAATCCTAAATTTATTTACCCTCATTGAATCTGTTACAATTACAGTCGTTTAAACAGTCTTTATTCACTTCTTAGGAAGCCGAATTAGAAACGAATTTCTTGAAAATCGCCGTAATGACAAGGACATTCTGCTTTATGCAAATGTTACCAATGGAATTTGACCAGTCTGGAAAAACAAAGCAGCTCGTTGATATGTTTGCCAAGGTTTTTAATTTTAATCTTTCAGTGGAAGAGCAAAAAAGTGGAGACGGGTTCACAAGCAAAAAAACTCCACCTGGTGCACGTGTTCAACATAGCGGTTGACACATTGCACATCGATGTTTAGATATTGCACATTGATGTTAAGGATGTTGAACATGACGGTTGACATGTTGCACTTGTATGTTAACGTGTTATATACCTGGGTGAACTGGGTGCAGTTGCTGTACATGATGTTTGCGCTTTGTCAGGTTGCACAAGGTACGATGTGGTGGTTAGGTTTGTTCAACGTGCACGTGGGGCAAGTTATAATATCAAGTATATTGTTTGAAAGCTATTTTTAGCACTTTACCAGCACGTGCACAATTGCGCGAGGTGACTTGTTGTATAAGTCATATTGTTAAACTTATGTTGCACGTTGCTCATTATTAAACCTATGTTGCTTATGGCTAAAGCCACATTGAGATTGGGGTCTGGACCCCATAATGCACATTGATTTGATATACTAATGTTACACATGATGTGACATACAAAGCTTTCCGTAATTATAAAACATGAGTTGCGCGTAGATTAGGTTTTTATGGGACAAGATATAGATTTGTAGCCTATATTCACAAAAAATGTAAAGTTAATGTGTTTTTGTTTCGGTTGTCAAGTTTCTTTGACCTTAACCCTGGTAAAAAGTGTTAAACTGGATTGATCTGTAACAAAATACATAACCTTTTTAATCCTGCCATTCAACCACAAATCAAAACTTGATTAAATATTATAGAAAACAGTAACAAAAGTATTTTTACCAAGTGTGGGGCTATGATTCTTGATTATACTTAGCAATAACGCGTATATCTAGTGATATGCAACATGTTTACCGGCATATTGAACACACATGTAAAACTTTTTACCCCTCTCGTTCAACCAGAAGCCAAAACTTGACTAAATATTACAGAAAACAGTAGCAAAAGTATTTTTTACCAAGTACGGAGCTGTGATTCTTGATCAAACTTAGCAATGAATAATCTGTCTATCCAATGATGTTCAACATGTTTTCTGCCTTCACCAGCATGTTTAACATGTCAACAAACTCAAAACTTAAATAAATATTACAGAAAACAGTAGCAAAAGTATTTTTTACCAAGTACGGAGCTGTGATTCTTGATCAAACTTAGCAATGAATAATCTGTCTATCCAATGATGTTCAACATGTTTTCTGCCTTCACCAGCATGTTTAACATGTCAACAAACTCAAAACTTGATTAAATATTACAGGAAACAACAGCAAAAGTATTTTTACCAAGTGTGGAGCTATAATTCTTGATTAAACTTAGAAATGAATAATCCGTCTATCCAGTGATGTTCAACATGTTTTCTGCCTTCACCAGCATGTTCGACATGTTAACAAACTCAGAACTTGATTAAACTTAGCAATAATCCGTATATCCAGTGATGGTCAACATGTTCACCGGCATGTTGAGGTTCGCAACATGGATGTGCAGAATGTGCACCGGGTGGCGTGTTTGCGCCCCGATCTCTATTGAAAAAGTGATGTGCCTTAACACAGAAAAAAGGGATTTTTTTAACGATGCATGCAATCCACAGTATAAATGCAGTCCCGTGTTCTTTTATATTCTACTTCAAAGAAGTGTAAGGTTAAGTCTAAGTATATCTAACGTCTGTTGTACTCTTTTTGCAATGAAAGGTTACACTGGAGTTGTGCTAGTTCTTTTTGCAACTTTCTCCCTAGGTAAGCAGAAAAAACCGTAGGTTTAGTATATTTTGTTTTCCTTTAGTATTCATTTTTTAAATGTGGACAAAAGGAAAAGTAACCTAGGTATAGCTATACCTGATTCGTCTCCATTAGGGCTGCATCACAGGTCTTTATTTTAACAACGGACAACAATTATCTAAATGTTATAAATTACACATCCAAATAAATATGATTTGTCTCATAATATTCCGTCTACTAGAGCAGTGGTTCTTAACCTTTCGTGGACCGCGGCCCCCTAAAGGTAACTTTTTGGCCTCGTGACCCCCTTCAAGTAACCCTGTATGACCTGTGGCCCCCTTAAAAATGTAAATGGCAATCTCGTGTTGGAATTCGGTACCAATTTCGGCTTTAAACAGGTCGAATAGAGTAACCAAGAATCCGTAATCGCGATAAACCTCAATATAGACAAATAGTATTCGAAATACTGTATTAAATTGTGCCCCTTGGTCTACTCTACAGTCTACACACAAAATCTTTCACATCGTACATCATGTGCTCTGTGATGCAACAAATGCGTAACAATGGTCTCGTTCTGCTTTGTCTTTTACCTAAATGGGTTTGTTTTCTTTCAAGGGAATTGTCTCAAATGCTACTCTTGTTCATTCTCGGACCCAAGGGATGCTAGTGGTCAGCACCAAGAAGGCTGCTACGGGCCATACGTCTTTCAAGCTTATTCTACAGAATGTGGTCCTAAAGAAGATACATGTATGACAGATGTCTTCATTGCAACAAGTAAGCGAATTCACCTTCCTTGTCAACATCATGTAACACAAGACTAAGACTTAAATATTCCGTTACGGGGGAAAACGGCAACCTAAATTATTTTAAGTGTGAAATTACTTGCCACAAGGTCTATCCATCATGTATCTTTTAGATAGTACAGGAACACGAATTAAGACTATTCGGCGGTTTTGTGGATATGATGTGTATGGATGTCGTGATGCTTACATACATGACTTCAAACGGGACCCTGTGCACGTATACCTGCTACAAAGGTACATCTTTTTCAATCCAAGTAATTAAATTCAGATGATTTTTTTGTTCATATTAGCACATGCGACAAATGCCACAGCATAATCCAATAGTTGGCAAGCTCTACCATGGTTTACCGATCACTGGCCTAAGTGATGGCGACACCATGAAAAATGCTTTGTCTACGTGCACCCAGTACTTCGTTTTTCTAACACTGTTTTTACTTAGACAATTGCAACACCGGCAACCAATCCAATCAGCTGATTGTCTCACCAGCACTCGCCCTCATGCCTTTTTTCGCCCTACTCACTGGACGAGCATTTTTTTAGAAAGAATACCGTAGTTTTTTGTTGGCATTGCAGAGCAGTAAAGGAATTGCTATGATGTTGCTTTTAAAGTGCAAATTAACAGTATTAATTACTCTATAGGCATAAAATGAATTCATGTGGACAAAATAATGCAGTGGTTACTAATTACTGTAAAAAATAAAATTACTGTTTTACCAAAAGAAAACAACTTATGTTTATCGAGAGGATCATAAACTTGTAAGCAATATATCAGCTAGTGGCTAAAGGTAAGTATTCGGAAACATGCAGTATAATTCGAAAATGGCTTTATAAACCGCATTGTTCAACGACAGTTTGAAAATTCTGTGGTTATGAATTTTTACTGCACCGTAAAATATCGATTGTTGAATTATTTTCAAAACCCCCGGATGATACAAAAACGACCCGGTTTGTTTTTTTCCGAAATTTCAACCTTTATTATAGCAAAGGCTTCGTAACATAAACAATAACTAAAACAAAATATTGCCGCGATTATCAAAAAAACAGCATGAAGTTTATCCAGGAATTTATTTAAGATTAATGTTAAAGCAAATATTTGTGACATCTTTGCTATAAAACTCGGTAAAAACAACTATTGCCATTTGTTCGTCGATAGAAATTCCAAACAGTTTCGCTTTCTTCAAACCTACATCAAAAGAACAGATAAGCAAAAAAGGAACGATGGCTTAGCCCCTGTGCAAAGATGTCACAGCGTTAAAGACTTGTGCCAGGGCAAAAATGTTGCTAAATAAAAGTTATTGCAATGACAAAAACGTTTGCTGTTACGATCAATTTCGACAGCCTAACAAGCCAGACTTGTTTGGAAAACACCTTTAACGCCGCTCGAATTGACATTTATTAGTGCATGCCAAAGCAAACTAAGCCGCGAATAACAATGGTTGTTACGTTGAGCTATTAACCTGTTTTTTTACACATAAATTCTTAGAGCATTTGTGGCAAGTTTAGTAATCGGTGCAATACCTGAAACTCATTTGTTAAATTTGCCTTTTTTTGTAATTGATTCTCGTGTTTGGAATAAACACAACAAATAAACCACAACGCAACACGTGCAATAAATTTGCATGGTCAACAACAATTTTTTTGCCAAGTTTGACAAAGCTGTTTCGCTACGAGGGCAATATTGCTTGTTATAAACCTAAGATATGTTTTAACCCACTAAAGAAAAAAAATGTTTGATTAATTGAAACTAAAAAAAAATGAACGTATCTTTAACGCGAGTTTGAGCTGACGTCTTGTTAATTTCACAAAACCTCTGATTGTAGGTTTTTGTCACCACAACTGAATGAATGAAGTTTTTGCTTCATGTACTGGCTTTATTTCGAAACATTTTGAATCCACACAGCACGAACAACAAAGTAGGCTATATAAGTCACTTATTTAAAATCCCTTTTTAACTAATTTATTCCCCTAGGCCTAGGACATGTGTTATCAAGGGTTTTTTCTAGCATAACAACATCAGAAATGACTATTTAGTAGTTACCATAATAGATTTAACTATTTTTTTTCAAATCTAAAATTAACTATTTTCAAAGCACATCGAGAAAACTATTAAATGAAAAAATTGATATAGTCACAACCATTAGGTGACGCTCAAGTGCTGGTGAAGTTCTGTTTATTTATCCTGTTAGTTGTTCTTCATGAAACCACCATAATTCTTGGTCAAAAATTTTTTTTTTTCAATAAAGTTCTAATCAGGAAAAACGAATATCCAAAGCGAGCTGCAGCAACCAAGAATACGGTCAAAATTAGTCGCATCGTGCGGAACTGAAACGAAAATTGTATGAGACACAACAAACGCGACCTACCACTGTTGGGTTTACCCACAGCCAGATTGGTGCCTTGTACCAAAGGTTGGAGTGCTTTCCAATTCAGCAGTAATGAACGATCTTTTGCTTGCGAGTTTGGTCCAAAGCAGGGGCATCTACTTCTTACCTTCGTAACGTTTTTTTCCCCAGCGGCATCCTTAACTTTTGGGTAATGAGTTCATCAAAAATTTTCTTGGACGTAAAAATGTTTGATTTTGTTTGTGACGTCATACATGACTTGTTAGCTCACTGCAAAGTGTTACTCAACTGTGATGCAGTAATTTTCATTAAAACCAAATTATTGATAAGCTTTTCTGTTTCCCGACAAAAATGTAACTAAATTAGTAATAATGAACATCAATGGGTCGTAAAAACACTAAACTAACTTTTATAAGTATTTGGATCGTGTCAACAAAATTTAGAACCACTGGTATATTCTATAATACATTTTCCATTAACAGTACGTACACGATATTGTTTTCCCCCAAAGACTACTACGTACAAATTTTAGTTCCAATACCAGAGCGATTACGTGACACACTAGAAAAACAAGGTATTTTAAATTTATTGTATATTAGCACTGTGAGAAAAATTCGCATGAACATGTACGTGCAATGTGGTTATACGAACAATGTGAACAGTTTTTAAAACTCGAATATGTATTGAAAACCTTTACGTTACAACCTAATTCTAGTGACATCGTAAATTGCTGTGGTTTCGAATACTAGGAATTTTCCTACGATTTGACTTCACCTCATCCGGCCGCAACTTTGGTTCCCATAACAGCTACGTTGTGCAAATGTGTTTGCTATTTTAACAAGGTATTGATTACTCCGTTTCTGAACGTAATATAGCAAAGTAGTGAACATTTACGACTCATCAAATCTTGGTATTGCACCGGTAGTATTTGTCAAATAGCTCAGTCAGAGAGCCTAATCTTTACAGTGGAATTTGACACGCTCAGTTTTGTTTGTCCTTATTCAATCCGTTACAATTACAGTCCTTTAAAAAGTGTTTTTTAACTCACTAGGGGGCCGAATTGGAAATGAATTTCTTGGAAATCGACGCCTTGAAAATAGAATTGATTTTTACGCAAATGTTACCGATGACTCCTACCAGTCTAGAAAAATACAGCAGCTCGGAAAGCAAACGTTTTTATTTAAACGTTTGCAGTAAAAAGTCAATTAAATGATGTAAACTGTTCCAGAAAAAAGGTATATTTTAATGATGCATACAAACCACCATATAAATACCCAGGGACTTTTACTTACATGTGCTACTTCAAATGAGTTTAAGGTAAAAGCCTAGTTTTTTCTAATATCCAATCTACACTTTATGCAATAATGGGTTATACTGTAGCTGTGCTAGTCCTTTTAGCAGCTTTATCTCTAGGTAAGCCGAAATTAAAACGTAGGTTTACTTTGTTTTGTTGTTTTGTTTAGTATTCTTTTTTTAATGTGGATAAAAGGGAAAAGACCAGTCATCTGAATATATATTACTTATAAAGTTGCAGAGCAAAAAATATGCTTTATCTCATAATATCCCGTCTACTAGAGTCTAAACGTACAGATTGAAATGAACGATTCGATCATGAATGTTAATAGAGTTTAACTATATTATTGTGCTATGTGCTGTCTATATATATTGCATTGGTTGCACACAATAGGCACAGAAATGTCCATTGTTTACAAGTATTGGGCCTGCAATATATCTTTACAGTCCCACAAAATTATAGAAGATTTTAAAGCCAAAAATGAAGCAAAATACGGTTATTCAGTTCACCACTACCACCACGTATTTTATAATACATGCTTACGTCACAGCGGCAGATTGTGCACCCTTGGTCTACGCACAAAATCTTGAATATCGTACGTAATGTGCTCTGTGATGCAACAAATGCGTAACAACTGTCTTGTTTTGCTTTGTCTTTTATCTGACTGGGTTTGTTTTCGTTCAAGGTAATTGTCTCAAATGCTACTCCTGTACATATTCAAACCCCAAGCATGTTGCTGGTTTCCACCAAGAAGGCTGCTTTGGGCCAAACGTCAATAAAACTTATTCAAGAGAATGTAATTCTGAGGAAAATGCATGTGTGACATTTGTCAACGATGCATCAAGTAAGCAATGGAAAACAAATTATCACATAAAAATGTGCGTGTATGGTTGCACACAACGCAGCAGTAAACTGCTTTACTTTAAATCCTTTAATGTCCGGTAATAATGCATATTATCAAACAACAGCTTTTACAACCTTCGTCGAATTTTCTTAGATGTAAAATTACTTGCCAAGTCTGCTACGATAGGCCTATTCAATGATTCCATCATATATCTTTCAGATAGTACAGGAAGCAAAGTTTTCACAATTCATCGATCTTGTGGATATGAACTGCAAGGATGTCTTACTGGTAATGTAAGAGGCTTCATCGGGACCCAATGCTCGTATTCCTGCAACCAAGGTACATTTTTTAAAAAAAGTATTTAAATTCAGCTTTTTTGATTGAAGTTTCCACCCTAAAACATTAACGTAAGAAAAATAATTACTTCGGCCTCTAACGGTGTTTTTATTCAGACAACTGCAATACTGGCAACCAGTCCAACAAGCTACTTTTCTCACCAACACTCGCCTTCATGTCCTTTCTAGCCATAGTCAATGGACAAATATAATTGTAGAATGGAAATACATGTAGTTTTAATTGGTATTGTGGAGCGGTAACGTAATTGCCATGATATTGCTTTGAAAGTGCAAATTAACAGTATTCATCACTTTACAGGCATAAAATAAATTCATGTCGACAAAATTATTCAGTGGCTACTAATTACTGTAGAAAAATAAAATTACTGTTTTCCCAAACCAAACAAACTCATGTTTATCGAGAGGATCATAAAGTTGTAAGCAATATGTCAGCTAGTGGCTAAAGGTATGTTTCAGGAAACTTGCCGTATAATTTGAAAATGACTTCATGAACTCATTGTTGAACGACAGTTTAAAAATCCTATGAGTATGTATTTTTACTGCGCTATTTTTAAAATCACCTGATGACACAATACGATAACAAAGCCACAAAAAATACTTCGCAACATAAAACAACCAAAAAAATGTTGTCGCGATTATCAAAAAACAACGTGGTTATCCAGCAGGAATTTATTTTAGGTTTATATTAAAGCGAATATACAAACACAAACAATTATTGCCATGTGTTCGTCGATAAAAATTCCAAACACTTTCGTTTCCTTCAATTTTTTTCCACCTACATCACAGGCCTCTGAACAGATAAGCAAAGAATAAACGATGGCTAAGCGACTGTGCAAAGGTGTCACAGAGTTAAAGGCTTGCGCCAGAGCTTAAGTGTTGCTAAATAAAGGTTATTACAATGATAACAACAGCTGGTTCGATCAATTTACACCTTTTAACGCCTCTCGAATTGACATTTGTTATTGCATGACATAGCAAATATCTAATCCGCGAATAGCAATGGTTGTTACGTTGAGTTATTAACCTGCCTTTTATACATACATTCGCAGAGCAATATTACTGAGAATGTGTCTAACGCGAGAGCTCACCAACTTATGTGAAAACCTTTTCTTTGCATACCTGAAATCATTATATCTTCCAAACATGTTAGGACAGAATCCTGATTTTTTGCACATGTGTTTTTCTGCACTTGAGTTTTTATTGTTATCTAATTCAAATAGAAACCTAGACCATGACGACAATGCAACGGGTTTGACTAAATTAAACGTTATTTATCTGCTACAACAGACTATATTACACTTTGTAAAGCAATTAGGACTTCGAAAACTTAATAGCAACCTTTGTTACAAGTTAGGTCATCAGTGCTTTTTTTGAATTTCTGCTGTTAAATTATCTTTTTTGCAATTAATTTTGGTGTTTGGAATAAACACAACAATTAACCCACAACGCAACACGTGCAGTATATCTGCATGGCCAATAACAAAATTTTTCCAAGTTTTTTAATGCTGTTTTGCTATAATGGCAATATTGCTTGTTATATATCTAAGATATGCTTTACCCCACAAAAAAACATTGGTTTAAAAATAAACCAAAAAAATCTAAACTTCTCTTCAACGGGAGTTTTAACTGACGTCTTGTTAATTTCACAAAACATCTGATTATGTGTTTTTGTCATGACAACTGAATAAAGGGAGTTTTTGCTTTATATATACTTGCTTTATTTCGAAAGTCACTCATTTAAAACCTCATTTTAACTAATTTTATTCCACTGGGACATGTGTTATCAAGGGTCGTAAAATTCGCCCAACCTATACATTAAGTACAGGTAGTGTCAATTCGATTCCTGAGTCTAAGCTTAGGCTACTATATATTTGCTGCTGCGGGCGACTATACAGATTTCGAAATTTCGCCAAAATTCCGGACATGTTAGGAAAAGACGACGTGACCCAAGTCCAAGTGTTTTCCAAAAAATATTGATCGCTGTGATAGTGGTATATTTCTGTTTCAACAAGCCTGGTTTCAACACTTGCTAAAAAAATATAACACCTGGTATAAATACGTCATATTAAAGGTGTCATCGTTCATTTTTACTCAACCTGGCAGCCAAGGCCTGATATTTGCTACGATTCTGAACACAAGACTTCTTAGTACGCTGTTGTACACGATGAATATAAAGTCAATTGTGATTTTGCTTGCTTCAATGTTGACTTCAGGTAAGACGGTGTTTCAGAAAATAATATTTTGCGCCAAGGTATACAAGCTGAATTAAAACAAATGTTTGAGGCCAGTGTTTTTCGTCCGACATTTTGGTTTAAACCAGTGATAAAAGTGGAATAATTCTACAGAAATAGGATGCGTAACATCAAAACGTTACTGGGACAAAATATTGTAGACAGTGTTCAGATAATACAAATATGATCTAATTTTTCAATAAATTCGTCCGATAGTCAATACTTCTGAAACTTTGCTTCGAGATTCTTATCAAAACGCCCTTTTCGACAATTGTTTTCTGGAACTCTGAATCTGCAATGTCTCGAAAACTTTGAAAAATCTCTGAAACGTTTTTGACATATTCGACCTATCTTAGAAGTAACACACTTACACGGAAATAAGCGAACGGTGTTTGTTATACCGTCAAGTCTTTCATAACAAACATTTTCCTCACAAATACTTTCAGGCAATTTCTAAGAACAAAATTGCCACAGATTACCATAACATACAACGAAGACATTTTATCTTCAGAACTTTTGACCAAACGTTTACCAAATCACTGAATAACACAAAATGGAACGCATTTTTTTCCAGGTTTCTGCATTCATTGTTATGTGTGCCGGTACGCGAGTGTGACAGGACCGTCCAACAATATTTCAACTATTGGCCAGTATTGCTACGGACCTAATGTCAACGAGTCATACAGTTACAATTGTACAGAATACTTGCCTCACTACGACTACACTGCATGTGTAACAAATGTGATAAGAGGCTCAAGTAAGTAACCGACTTTGTCTCTACGACTCCGTTTACATCAATTTCCAAAGCCAAATGTCTAGGTTTTGTCATAGATTTTTATAAATGTAGATTGCGTTATATATTTTAAAATTGTTTCCGCGACCGAAGATTATGGTTTACAGTGTAATAGTTTATGGTTTACTTTACACGGTTAGAAACCACTTTTTGTTCATGTAAACATTATTTCATTAGTTTCATTAAAAATTTAACATCGCTGTATCTTTTTAATATTGACTTTTTTAGTTTTTCTTGCGAGTGTGAAAAAACGTTTTCAGAGGGCCCGAATTCGGGTCTGAACCTGAACATATAAATAAACTGTTGCTGCCAGGCATATGGTATCAACAAATTCTTAGCTCTTCCAGCAGTTTTATTGTAATAAGCTGACGTTTCGATGTCTCATACGAGACACCTTCATCAGGGTCACCTTCATCACATAAATCGAAAATTACAATAAAACTGCTGAAAGAGCTAAGATATTGCTGAACATATAAGCCCGAAGCCCGGTCTGAACCCGAATCGTTTTTTAAAGGTTAGTTTTGGCCCATAAGTTTGATTAAAAGGCGTAAACAAAAAAGACATACAGTATGTACAATAATAGACCATAGCTTTGTGGCTGTTGGGCAATAATAGGCCATGGCTTTGTACAGCAACTGGCTGCTTAGCTAAGTCAAAAAAGTAAATAACGGACGCAGAATGTGAAGTCAGGACCGAACCCGGCCTCACAACTCTACATTTAAGGTAATTTTGCATTCATTGACACGACACAAACATGTCAAAAATGTTCAGTTTATTTGAGCAAACACAAACGGTTTATCGCGTTTGTTTACATTTATGGACAACAAAATGAAAGTACTTATGGTTCTGCAGATAAAATGAAACGTGTCAAATTGATGGACTGTCTGTTAATGTTTAATGACGCTAAAATATAAACAATAAAAAAACGTTTTTTTTTTTTAATAAACGTTTGGTGTAGCTGCAGCGCGTTAAGCTCTCATCCACTAATTGTGCCCTACACTTTTTTTGCGCTCGTATAACGTCTCAACGTTGCGCTGCCATTTCCGGCTTGGTGATTGTTTTAGTGCAATTGTGTCGCTATGTTGTCTTTCACCGAGCGAAATAAGCTCAACTCAACTCAAATTGATGGATTGAGTCGTAACGGTCCATTCGCAATTTTTCTCGAGCACTCGCGGTACTAAAAAGTGAAACCACAAGATACCAGCACGCACCCCAGTTTGAGAACCGCTATTGTAACTCAATCAAATGTTACAGATAGCACCGGAGAGGTGGTGGTTATCTCTCGGTTCTGTGGACACACAACAAGTGGATGCGTGAATACGAACGCGCATGGTATTTCAGCAACCACTTGTTACACATCCTGCCAAAAAGGTGAATTGTATTACTCGAAAAAGGGTTAGGAATTAAACATTTTCGTTTAGAAACGGCGGAATGGTTTTAAAGATTTATCTTGAGGAAATAAACATTTGAAATCTTTTCCACTGTTATAAAAAATATTTATAATCTGTTCAACGGTGTACAAACTATAATCTTAAAATGGATTTTTTTATCAGATAACTGCAATACTGGAAATAATGGATCAAGCAGACTTGATTTCAAACCAACAATTGTCATCTTATCCTTGTTTGCTCTTCTCAAGCACGTCATCTAGCGGATAAAAATTGTGAAAATTATTTCACACAGTTTATGATTATAATTACAATTATCAAAAGTAGTAGAATTTCGTTGTTTAATTACTGTGTAAATACAATATTTAGTGAACATCTGAAAACAAGTGGTCATTTTTACGAAAATACACGTCTTCTAATTTCTCAATTTTCTCACACAAAATACGTCCTTCATGCAAATTGCAATAAGGTGCGCAATCACTAACGCACAAACGTAGTTTAAGTTACACAAGTATTGTGTTATGGTTAAACATGGACAACCATCATCCTACTTGTTACATTTGTTTGACGTCAAAGTATTTCGTATACTGTTGACAGGCCTCACCTTTTTGGCAAGATTTTAAAACATACAGATGGCTTCATTATCAAAAAGGAAGCTTTTAATTTTCTAGAAAGGTTTGGAGTTAAGGTATATTGTATGGCCAAGTGGTTTTTGTTTTTTAATTTTGTTTAAGTTTCTAGTTGAACAAGAAACTATTTTAAGAAAAAAATGTTCAACACTGGCAACGAAATCTAGAATTTTTTTTACTTACATTTAAATGCATAATAACCATGAATTTGGTGGTTGTTTTGCTTGTTCTCTGAAAATGCGCCCAACAACGTTTATCAAAGTGTAGTTTGACTGGTGGGGCTAAAATTTAAAACGAAGTCGTACGTTAAATCTACGTGGCCATTAATTTTTTTAACAAATTAAAATTCTTAAGTTTCAATTTTTTTTTCGCTGAAAGGGCAACAAAAAGAAAATTTATACTTAAAGTATGTTGCTAAAAATACGTGTTTTGTTTTAAAGACGGGCTACGCGATAAATTGATAAGAGTGTAGTTAAGCACTCTAGTTGTTATCTTGAGCAAAAGTGTTTGTTTAGATTTTACTTATCAACACCATGTAAATATTTAACATTGGGTAAAACCAAGAGCATGAGAAAGCCGTTTTTTTTCGACAGCCTAAAAGCCAGACTTGCTTGGAAAACACCTTTAACGCCGCTCGAATTGACATTTATTAGTGCATGCCAAAGCAAATATTTTAGCCGCGAATAACAATGGTTGTTTCGTTACGTTGGGCTATTAACCTGTTTTTTACACATAAATTCTTAGAGCATTTGTGGCAAGTTTAGTCATCGGTGCAATACCTGAAACTCATTTTTTAAATTTGCCCTTTTTTGTAATTGATTCTCGTGTTTGGAATAAACCACAATGCAACACGTGCAATATATTTGCATGGTCAACAACAATTTTTTTGCCAAGTTTAAGAAGGCTGTTTTGCTACGAGGGCAATATTGCTTATTATATACCTAAGATATGTTTTAACCCACAAAAGAAAAAAATATTTGTTTGATTAATTAAAACTAAAAAAAATTGAACGTCTTCAACGCGAGTTTGAGCTGACGTCTTGTTAATTTCACGAAACATCTGATTTTAGGTTTTTGTCACCACAATTGAATTAAGGAAGTTTTTGCTTTATGAACTGGCTTTATTCCGAAGCACTTTGAATCCACACAGCACGAACAACAAAGTATATAAGTCACTTATTTAAAACCTCTTTTTAACTAATTTATTCCCCTAGGCCTAGGACATGTGTTATCAAGGTTTTTTTTTCTAGCATAGCAATATCAGAAATGACTATTTAGTAGTAACTATCAAAGAATAATAGTAACTAAAATTAACTATTTTCAAATCACATCACGAGAAAACTATTAAATTAAAAAATTGATATAGTCAGAACCGTTAGGTGACGCTCAAGTGCTGGTGAAGTTCTGTTTATTTATCCTGTTAGTTGTTGAAACCACCATAATTCTTGGTCAAAAAAAGTTTTTTTTTCAAATAAAGTTCTAATCAGGAAAAACGAATATCCAAAGCGAGCTGCAGCAACCAAGAATACGGTCAAAATTAGCCGCATCGTGCGCAACTGAAACGAAAATTGTATGAGACACAACAAACGCGACCTACCACTGCTGGGTTTACCGACAGCCAGATTGGTGCCTTGTACCAAAGGTTGGACTGCTTTCCAATTCAGCAGTAATGAACGATCTTTTGCTTGGGAGTTTGATCCAAAGCAGGGGCATCTACTTCTTACCTTTGTAGCGTTTTTTTCCCCAGCGGCATCCTTAATTTTTGGGTAATGAGTTCATCAAAAATTTTCTTGGCATGAAAATGTTTGATTTTGTTTGTGACGTCATACATGACTTGTTCGCTCACTGCAAAGTGTTGAGTAGCTGACAATGTACCGAACCCGCTTTTACACGGGGATGTTTGCCAAAATAATGAATACATTTGTTTTATTTTTTGACCAAACATTACTCAACTGTGATGCAGTAATTTTCATTAAAACCAAATTATTGATAAGCTTTTCTGTTTCCCGACAAAAATGTAACTAAATTAGTAATAATGAACATCAATGGGTCGTAAAAACACTAAACTAACTTTTATAAGTATTTGGATCGTGTCAACAAAATTTAGAACCACTGGTATATTCTATAAGACATTTTCCATTAACAGTACGTACACGATATTGTTTCCCCCAAAAGACTGCTACGTACAAATTGTAGTTCCAACACCAGAGCGACTACGTGACACACTAGAAAAACAAGGTATTTTAAATTTATTGTATATTAGCACTGTGAGAAAATCACATGGACATGCACGCGCAATGTGGTTATACGAACAATGTGAACAGTTTTTAAAACGCGAATATGTATTGAAAACTTTTACATTACAACCAAATTCTAGTGACATCGTAAATTGCTGTGGTTTCGAATACTAGGAATTTTCCTACGATTTGACTTCACCTCATCCGGCCGCAACTTTGGTTCCCATAACAGCTACGTTGTGCAAATGTGTTTGCTATTTTAACAAGGTATTGATTGCTCCGTTTCTGAACGTAATATGGAAAATAGTGAACATTTACGACTCATTAAATCTTTGTATTGTACTGGCAATATTTGTTAAATAGCCCACGCAGAGAGCTTAAGACTTTAACGGAGCTTTATAGTGGAATTTGACACGCCCAGTTTTGTTTGCCCTTATTCAATCCGTTACAATTACAGTCCTTTAAAAAGTGTTTTTTGACTCACTAGGGGGCCGAATTGGAAATGAATTTCTTGGAAATCGACGCCTTGACAATAAAATTGATTTTTATGCAAATGTTACCGATGGAATTCGACCAGTCCATAATCACTTTATTTTAACGTTTACAGGATAGAAAAGCAATAAACTAATGAAACCTTTTGCAGAAAAAGGTATGTTTTAATGATGCCTAAACTCTACAATATAAATACCCACCGTTCACCTTTACTCTTACCAGTTTGTTGTAAAGGTTTTGGTCCAAGTTTCTTCTACGCTTTTGTTATGAAGAGTTTCGCTGAAATCGTGCTGGTGCTTTTCGCTACTTTTACCCTAGGTAAGGCTGGATAAATTTTTGGTTTTCTTTACTGATTTTGTCTTTTCTTTAAAGGTAATTGCATCAAGTGCTATATGTGCCACTACTCAAAGATAGACGGCATTACCTTTGGGGAAGACTGCTATGGACCCGACGTTAACACCTCTTATTCAAAAGATTGCGAATCAAACTTCAATGCATGTGTCACCTATGTTCTTGAGGCTGCAAGTATGCTTTGAAAGGAGCCCTATACTAACTCAAGCGGTTTGAATAGTCAAAAGTAAAGAGCGCACTTATTTAAATTAACAGTGAGACAGGAATAGGGTTAGAATCTAAATTTAACGTTATGAGCTAAGTTTTTATGTTGATTTTATTGTTATTGTTGTCATAAAAACTCACCCCACCCCATAACTCTAACCTTCGACATTTTTTAACCAATTTCTTTTAAATTTAAAATGAAAATCCGAGAATGCTCTTTAGGTCATCTATCGTTATTTTGCGATATCTGTTTTGGGTTTTTATGTTTTCTTATGACGTTTTCCTTTGTATAGAAATGACGAATGGCTTTTTCCCGATGTTTGTTGTTGGATACAAAGATAGACAAAAATATCTCAATTTTACTAAAATATTGAGGCCGTCGTGGTTGCATCCAATCAAAATAGTTTTATACCCTAGGAAAGAAATGTTAGCGGCGAAAAAATAAATGGCCACCTAACTGTATTATTGACGCATTTCAATGAACTGTTTTTCGCAGATGACACAGGAAGCAAAATGTTGCAAATCGGCCGAGAATGTGGGGGCTATAGACAAGGATGCCTTACTGGGGATTATGGTACTGGCTTCACTGGGTCCTATTGCACATATGCCTGCCAAGAAGGTAATCTTTAAACGATGATTAGTCTACTTGTTTTTTTATAGTTCATATTAGTGATGCACCGAAGTTTCGGCTTGCAGGAACATTTCAGTCCAATATGCGGTTATAGTGATGTTTTGGTATCGGTCAAACTTTGTGTGTTGTGTGAAATTAAAGCTGAATGTTTTGCAACTGACCAATTAACAAAGTTTATTGACTTTTACAAAGGCCTTTTTTGTATAAATAGTTTTGTATGCATATAAACTATAAAACGTATTTTTGGACGTCAAAACCAGTTTAATTGCCTGATTGGTGGCACTGTAAAGACAAACCTCGTTCTTACATTGAACATTAAAATACGATTTTCTAACACTGATTTTACTCAGACAACTGCAATACTGGAAACCAGTCCAATCAGCTGATTGTCTCACCAACACTCTTCGCCGTATCCTGTATCGCCTTTCTTGCGTTATTTAGCGCATAAATAGATTTGTAGAATTACAAAACATGTACAACAGGGTGTCTAACCCCAAGGCCCGCTGGCCTGAAAATTTTTCTTTAGAATATTCATATCCACGCAAACCTTTTTTCCTATAATCATGTTTATGGGGTGTATTTCAACACACTTGTGTTAGCAAAAGACGCTCTTAACGTAAAGAGCAGCAAACAACTTGAAACAAACTGATTTATTTAATAAACCTCATTTTTTTTAATTGAGACTAAAATAGTATGGAATTATTGTAATGAATGCAAGTTTAGCCTAAAAGCGCATTGGTGTAGTGTAAATCTAATTAATGCAAAATTTCTAGTATTTAATTGGCCCACGAAATTATTTGCCAATCGCACGTGGTCCGAGGGCCAAGGTTGTACACCCTTGATGTAGAAAATAGTTAGCATTGTAGAACTCTAAATCAATATATTGTGCTGTGTTTATTTCAAATGCTAATTTTAATTCATTGCTTGACTGTTAAATGTTTTTTGTCATTAAGATCAATTCTTGTTTAGAGTTGACAATAAAGCACTAATATACGATAATAATTTATCACGAACATCAAAAAATACAAACAGATAAGGAATGATAAAACGATATCAGATATTTGAACAGTGCATTCAGACGATATTGTCAAGTGGCCGTTTCACAAACGGCAGACGTTAAATAACTATTATCGCAGTGATAAAAACGTTTTGACAAATATTAGCAACCTTTCAAACCAAAATATGTTAGCAACAAAAGTTAATAAACGACAAAATGTAGCTTTGTATAAATTTGGTAAAAAATCGATAATTTCTGTATTCAGTTTACGGTTTTGATAAGACTTTTACTCAAAAATATTCATAATAAAACTGTATAACATTGAGGGAGTTTGAGCGGTTAATTTCATTAAACCCGAACCGAACCCGAACCGAACCCGAACCGAACCCGAACCGCTAATTACGATTTTCTAAAAACCCGAACCGGAGTTGAACCCCATATTTTGTTTGGATATGGATCCGAACCGGAACTGAACCAGTAAAAAATGCAGCCTGTTTTATATTTTGAGTTTTTTTTCTTTAAAACAGCGCACTGAAGAACACGCGAGATAACACTTAAAGGGCGTGTCAAAAATAACAGTGCAGGGGCAAAATTATTTTAGAGTTTGATAAGGCCAGGTAGATGGTGGGTAGAATTAAATTGAAACGAATGAAAATTTGAACCGGTTTAAAAAACGCAAACTGGTTCGAACCGGAACAAAACCAGAACCCAAAAATATACATTTTTAAAAACCTGAACCGAACCCAAACCCTTAAAAACAAAACAAAGTGAACCCGAACCGAACCCGAACCTATATGACAAGCGGTTCGACACCCTGATAATATTCATAATAAAACTGTAAATTTTTGTTTTAAAACAGAAAATTTTACTTTAAAGTGCCTACGCCCCAACATGCTAAAACAATATGTTACAACACTAAATTGTTTTAGTGCTATTGTGTCACTATGTTATTTTTTCACCAAGCGAAATAAACTTAACCCAACTCAACTGAAGTACGAATACTGAACACATTCTAATTTACTTTTATTATCAGTAAAAAGTTTAATAGTTTTGCGTTGATAAAACACATTAATTCCATTTACTATAAGATCAGCAATTGTGACAGTTTGAAAACATGAAAAAATATTTAAAGGTGGGCCAATAAAAAAAATGTTTTTACCAATGGTGTTGGGTTCATCTATACTGAAAACAGAAGCAAAAATCTCAAAAATAAACAAACTATTTACTATTGGCACAGCAAATATTTACCAACGCCAGTGCTGGGAAAATTGATTTATGGTCGCGATGCAACGACACGGGCTTCATCACGCTGGGGGTTCTATTAGAGCACAATTTTAACCAAGCACAGCATCGACATGCTGTTGCGGCCATGTTTTTTTAAATCTCAAGGAGTTTAATTAAGATGGTTTATGTTGAACTGTTTGCCTCTTGTTTTTGTACATTAATACGTGGACCAATAATACTGGGAACGTACTAAGGCGAGCTAAGGTGTCTAAGGCGAGCACTCGAAACACTTGTTCCTTGCATACCACATGTCGTGAAAGCTTTAGTGCGTGCAGAACAAAATCTGAATTCAATACGCAGTCCTCTCACAGTTAAGAGTTTATTATCTTATTCAAATAGAAACCACGACAACGAAGCCAATGTACCAGGTTAAACTAAATCTAGGTTATTTTTCTGCAAGAACAGTCTACACCAGTGGTTCTTAACTTTTCATTGACCGTGGCTTCCTAAAAGCAACTTTCAGGCCTGGTGGCCTCTTTAAATAACCCCGTAAGACCTGTGGATCCCTACAAACAATGTAGATGGCAAACTCGACTAATGGCAAACTTGTTTTTTTTATACGACAGACTGAATGTATTACATTTTTGCTTTGTTTGCTTGCCTTATTTTGAAACACTTCCACACAAACCGCACAGCACAAACATAAAAACACATACTTCTTGTTCATAAACGTTTTTTTCATATTAAATTCTGTCGCAAAAGGTCACGTATTTTTAAGGGTTACGTATTATTCGGTAAGTGCCAAGGAAAATAGACGCAAAGTGCATGTCTTTCATTTCGGTTGTAGACCCAAATGTTTTGCAATAAATATTGCGGTCCCCCCCCCCCATGGGTGCGAAAGACCGTGTATAATGTCAAAAACTTTGCGTTGCCATGCTCATGCCATCATCAGTGATCATGTCGCTTTTTACGTCTATTTGGGCCGTTATTTTTACCATTAAACTTATGAACAGATCCGTATATAGTGTTCCAAATTAGAGTTCCTTTTCGAGAAATCTCGAAAAAATCGAGTCTCAATTCTCGAAAAATAAGTAACAATTTCTTGAGAAAAATTACTTCACGTATTATAAACAAAAAGCCAATGAAAATCGGCCAAAATAAAAATTTCGAGACTTTTCAGAATTTCTCGAGAAACGAAAAAGTCGAGAAATAGAGGGACCCTAGCGCTAGCAGCAATGTCATGCAATTTTATCAAGTTATCACACGCATTTTCAGTTTTGGCAAAGGTTTCACACCTTAGGCGTGATTTCATGTCGATGAACATACTTCGGGCGGTCACGTTTAAAACTACGGGCCCACTTGGCCCGCTTGGCCCAGCACTTGGCCCGCCTCGTTCAATTGAAAAACTGCGGTCCCGCTTGGCCCGCTTCTCGCAAGTATAAAAACTGCGGGCCCACTATATCTAGTGCTTGGCCAGCCTCTTGCAGGGAAAAACCGCGGGCCCACTATATCTAGTGCTTGTCGCATCCCTCGCAAGGAAAAACTGCA